>DWGW01000073.1:0-20842 GCA_018247775.1 Udranomia orcinus
AATTTGTAAAATATTTACTGATAACAAAAGTTTTTATTAGTGGTCTCAAACTTTTGACCGGTAGTGTACATAAAAACACTTTGCTCAAAACTCATATTAAATTACAATGTTACGAAATGTCTGGCCAAAGGGCAGTCAGTGGCTATAGACTACAAGTTTTTTTTAATATCAATGTTGCCAGTAATGATCCGATCGAATCACGTCTAAACGCGGGAGAAACAACCGATGCGCTATGCGTGTTTATAAATAATGCATATACAGACTTCAGGGAAGAGAAGGGAAGCTGGGGAGGGACCCAGCATCCAGTTTGGCGACATTGCGTAATCTGATCAATGGGCCCATGTTTTTACAGGATCGGGAATCAATTAAACGTCCGGCCGGGATGAAAGGAAATATAAATTATTTTAAAAAGGGCTGCAATCAAAGGAATGGCGGACATAAATCTCTCTGAGAAGCGTGACTGCCGCGTCTTAACAATGGACGGACTTTGACAATTGATACAAAGGAATCGAAGTTGGAAATTTGTTAGGAGTTATTTAAATCTATTATCGTGGTGTTCTACGTTTTAACTGTGATTCTACGAATTTCAATTAAGTAACTTGAATCCAATGCTGCTGTCGATTCGGCTTTAATTTCTACCTCAGCAAAGATTTTCATTGGATTCTGTATTTATCATTAAAATCTTCATTCGGCTTTCCCTTAACAGAGGTGACGCATTGCGTTGGCTCACAATCGCCCATTACAACTCTCATCAGACAATACACTCAAAACTGAAGTTTCACATAGTTAAGCAGTTAAAAACCGACGATTATACGGATTTCGTATAAGGAGCTCTCGAATAATTGAGTCGGTTCTCATAGAACGAAACTGTCGGACAATGGACGAAATTATAACAGGGTTAAATGGTTTCACATACTTAAATGCTTATTGCGACTAACATGACATATGACGATTAATTACTATTGTGCTGTTGTGAAAATACGCGCGGCTGGGCGCCAAATGACATGTTTTGGGGACGATTCGACTATTGCAGCGATTAACATGATTGCTAAGAAAACTGGTTAACCGTACTTCTGAACGATTCCTACAATTTAATAGTCAAAACACTTAAGTAGCCCGAGTAGGAAATAATTACGTGAAAAATGTATAAATAACTCGCAGTACAGGTGCACAAAACGGGTTGCATACTTAAAGCGTCTTATCAAACGATTTCTTTAAGAAAACTTTTGGTAGTTTATTTATTAGAGACAGGTGTGGAGGACAGGTGGCAGATATAGCTAAGCGTCTAAGTTGCAGCCACGTATAACAGATCCGTCGACCAGTCGAGCGCGCTTTATAATGACGATTTGAGCAATAAAACCGCCAATTAATGCGGCCAGCGAGAGCAGTGATAACGAACCCGTCGCCAGCTTAAACTTAAATCAACGGGCAATTAGAATTTGTGTACGCGAGTAAATTATGAAAAAAGCAGATGTTAGGGCTCTCGAGAGCCATTACGGAGTCACACCTGCTTGCAATGTGGGCCGCGGAGCGCGTCCGACTCGACGTAACGAACGCACTGAAATACAACCTATCGATTATATCACGAATTGCAACGCAACACGACGCACTCGGGCCACGTTCCATACCAGCACCGACATGCAATGTCCTAGATAACCACACTGGACAGCCTCAACAATCTCACCATTAATACAGTAATGTCGCGGACCGATAAAAATTTACTGACCATTTGCGGAGCGCCAGTGCAGGAATCCATAAACTTTATTCTCGTTCGCGAACTCGCCGAACGCATTACGAGTTGGCCTTCGTTGAATTATTTGTATAAAATTGGAAATTGGAAATTATTTGCGGTTTGGGCAGACGTGTTTCCGACGCCGCTTCCGATGGAGAGCGCGATCACGCGATCCGAGGACGGGTGGTATCGTATTGTTGGCGAGTTGCGAGCGAAAAAAGGAAAAATGCGGACACCGAATCCTGCGGATGTATCGGACATTATAAGGAGCGGACGGCCGATGGGTGGACAATAACATCAATGCACCGTCGCACGTAGGCTCGGGGCGACGCAAACCAGTCCGGGGCGGTGGTGCAAAACACCGTTTTTTATTGGTACGAGCGACTTCATTCATAATGTATTATAGTGCCTTGAAAACACTCACACGCATAAGACACAAATAAATCTATAAGACGTAGGTGCTGTGTGTGTCTGCTATGGGTACAGATAATGCTACGTATTTACGATTACTCGTGAGAAGAGCGCCGAGGTTAGATTCAGAATGAAAATGTTAATCAGTTTCAGACGTTTCGCGACGTCTTTATTAAGTACTGACACTGATTTGTGACGCCGCTTACAGATGAGATTTCACTTTGCATCGCAAGCGTAGAGTGACCGTAATAAACAAATTATGAGAAACGTCCTTCAACAGCAATGCGAGTTTAAAATTTATATTAATTCATGCGCTATTTTTATACAATCCATGGAATTCGCCCATTCATTACAACACAGTCACCTGCACACAAGACTGGAAAGGTAAACTAAATAAAGTGAATAAAACGAATCCGCTTTACATGCATGTCGTTAATAATTAATTGACATATTGTCTGAAGCAATTTCACTGCATCCTGCCGCCGCAAAAAACAATAACAGAGCCGTAATGGTACGCTAAAAGTTCACGAAAATCACACGATAAGGCTCACTCGAGATGAGGTCCCGACACACCGGTTGCACACACCGGCGTCGGTATAATAAGTGTGTTGGTAACTAGTAACGGTATATTCATAAATGAGTAGTTCTACGTGCGCTTACGCATGGGGAATGGCGCCCTCGCGAATTACCACCATGGGCCCGGTATGTCGCGGGGCGCAGTCACCCGGCCGAAAATCGATTTAATTTTTTAGGGGCTGACGTTTCGGTTCGGTCTACTGGTACTCGGTTCGACTGGTTACCGGTAATTAAGTAATCTCGCATTGAAGCTACGCGTAGGATGTAGATTGGGAAAACATTGGCGTATCGATGAAGTGAATCATCTTATTACTAACGGAAATAAACAGTTGTACAGTGGATTGTTCGCTTCTAGTTGCCGCAAACTTGTTTCAGAAATGTACCTAATGAAATTTATTTCTTTAATTAACTACTACACGTACTTCAAAAGCGATAAACTAAGAATATTTGTCTTTATTACACGTGGGTTAACTCTTTCCTACTTGTTCTAACTACTCCTTGAGTAAACACTAATCCGGTAAATATTTTGTTGAGCTAGATAATGTTTGTTTAACATTATTAGGTCAAGAAATTTGTAGAGTATTCGATCCAGACACAGTTCGTAACAAGTAGGATATTTATCAGGAGCTACCCTTAATGTAAGCGATTAAGCGTACTTGACCCGTTCATAGATCAATGACCCCAATTAATCCCAATTTTAGGCTACGATTTTCTTACATGTGATAAACTTCGGAGCCAGTCGTTTACTTGTTCCCCGCTGGCGATTAGCGGCGGTCAATAAACAAGGTGGTTGCGAACTAGACCGGACTACTAACCCTGCTCGAAATATCACGCCTAAGTACCGGCACTTGGCTCGTCTGCAAGCTATTCCCGTCAAGCACGGACGGTCGCGGATTAGTCCTTTTGGGAATCCACTTCATCGCGAAGCCTCGGAATGCATCTAATTTTAAACGAAGAGGCTCGCGACCTAGCTGACCCCGTGCGCCGTCGTAAAACCTGAACTTTCTTTATAACTATGTACCCGAGCGTGTTTGCCGGGTAAACGTATCGAACACACACAGACGCGGCTCCGGACGGCTCGAGCCGGTCACGACTCGGCTAACATACACCCTCTCCACTATCCAGGACGATCTAGGGAGCTCGGACTCCGCCACGCTCGTGGGAAAGTGTCGGACGAGTCGGCCTCGAGCCGGCGCTCGGTTCGCGAGCTTAGCATGCGAAACGTAAACAAACGGTAGTTCGCGGTTTCGGTGTCGGTGGCGGTGCCGTACCTGGGGCAGAAACCCTAGCAGGGCGACGAGCATCGCAGGGGCGCGCATGCTGGCGCGACCGCTAGCGGCGCCTGAGCATACACGGGAACGAAGGCCCGTCAGCACTCGACGGCGGATAAGTAATCCATCACTTGCACATGTCTGCACTGAGCGTTTCACTGCGAGTCACACAGCACTAGAGGTGTCACTGGTCGCGCTCATCGGCTTCGGGAACCGGTCGGTATCGTATCGTGCACTACGTTCGAAACGCGCGCGTGCGGCCGGCGTGTGGCAGCCGTAGTTACGTGTGATCGCGGCGGTGCGTGACGGCGGACTGAGGGCGGGTGGAAGCCGCGGTGCGGGCCGCGCACACCTGGCGACGCGGCGCTCCCGCTAGATGGCGCTGCGCGGCGCATCTGCCGCCGGTCGCCCCCGCCCCGCGCGCCGCTCGCCGCGGGCCCTCGACCAGAAAATACACGGAAAACAGCCGTCCGCCTTTTGCTGAACGTCGCGAACACGTGCTCATAGTAATGCTGTAAAAACATCGAAGAAGAATCGCTATGCGGTTTCTTATCAACTATTTCGAGACACTTTGAATGTAATTGCACTAACTTAACATGGCTTTAGTACGGGCCACGAAGCATACATGAAGGCGCCTCACGAAGTTATTATTATTTAGGAAATATGGTTAAAATATACGATTATTTATAACTCAAGTATATAAATCTAAGTGGTTATTTTTGTTATACCACTACTACATAAATAAACATTAAAACATTAAACAATTTAATTTAAGCACCTACCTCAACCTTGTTCCTAGGAATTTACCTACCTACTTTCCTATTATGTAAATATAAATTGTTCCTAATTATTCCTGAGCAAGAATTAAAACAATAATATTAGTTATATGGAATATCTAGTTGGTACGTAGCTGCTACTACTTATTTCTAAGTTTGTAGGTAATTAAAATAGCCAACTTAAGTAGGTAATTTATTGCTGTTAAGTCCGGCAAAACTTTATTAAGGTGCCTGTAATATTAATTGCTGATAGAATTATCGATATAATTAAACTTGCACGTTTTTTAGATTAACATCGATTTGCATAATTATTGAAAAGAAATAAAAACGTTCAGTGAGCGATAATTACCTACCTTGATACATTTATTTAGGTACGGAACGTCGCGTGATAAGGGTGCGTTCACGTATGTAAATTCCCAAATCTTAACAATTATATTATTGGCAGCTGCTTTCGATAAGTGTGCAAAGTGATAAACATATTCATGAGCCGATCGCTCTTGGCCGTATGATTACAGGTTGTTTTTGGCGCTTCGGGCCAAAGAAACTCGGGTAGCATCGAAGATCAACTGCACTGATTAAATGCGCCGAAGATAATGTTTGCATGAACGGAAGAGGCTAATTTGATTTCTTTATTTTTTTCCTTATATCGTTAACACTATCGCGTCATGTTAATATAATATATTTATGTTTTTAAATTTAACAGGATAAGATGTTAAATATCCAACAATTAACCAGTGCAGAAAGCGTGGTTTTCTTTTTAATTTTTAAAAAATTAACTATTATAATGTGTGCATATATTTAATATTATTTTTAAGGAAGTTAGGTAGTTACGGTCATAAAATTTATTACTACGATAAAAATTAAATAATAAAAATAAATCAAGTTTTTTTAACAAAATTAGACATTCAACCCACATTCGGGCATCATCGTGTATTGTCGGCGGCATTCGTAATTTGCGCAAAATATCTATCGCGAAATCTAAACTCGGTAAGTTGAGTGGAGTAAGTCACGTATGTGGTGTAGCTAGCCACGATGGCAGTTTTATTGGTCGTTGAGGCCACGCCTATGCCCCAGTAGGTATTGTGACGTAGTTATGTACGGTTCAATTGTAATATTGTTTAGTAGATGCTCTGATTTAAAAGACTCTCATTGGTCAAGCAATTCGTAATTGGTCAATGATGATAAGTATTAGGAATCTAAGATATGGAATGTGATGCTACTTGGGTTAAAAAAAACTTTAACGTGATAATTCTATTTCCTACTCCGACCAACAGATTCGATTTAACTAGATTGAGTAGCTCGTAGTTAAAGGAAATCCGAGTAGAAACATACATACCTTCATGTCACCTCAATGCCTCCTATTGTCCTCATTTTGCCAACACGGTATTCTTTAATTCAATACATTTGATTAGAGTAAAATCTCGTCACCACAGAAACCGAAATGTCAAAGATAAACGTAAATAATAGTAAGAAGAGAAAAACAACAAAATCATAAAATATATCTCCGAAATTATATTAAATGAAGTTTATTCGCCAATGTTAAGACCTAAGCAGGCGATAAAAAAAGCGTTACATAAGTTATTTGTTAAAAGTAGATATTTACTATGTTAAAAGAATTTCAAATGCATAGCTCTGTAAAGATCATATGACTCGTCTTCATAATTGAATTCGGATACTAACGGGACACCCGAGTAATAAACGTTTATTGATAGAAATACAAGAAACAAGTAGAGGTTGGTAATGAATGTGTAATTTATTGATTCGTCATCAATGGCCCGTTATTTCCCATTGCATTCATACTGTAAGGAGGTCATTGTAAAGTAAATAATATGAGATAATAGACACATAACAGAAGATTTTGAATTTAATTCGTGAGGCCTTGTCGTTCGTATGTCGATTATTTGCAAGAATAACTCAAAGTAAACATTAAAAAAAAAGGGTTTTTCAACATTGATTATTATTACATGTATTTTACATAAGAATTTCAATTTAAATCTTTTAATTAAACGCAATGAGCAAAAAATATGTTCTATTTGCTTTTGTTTTAAATTAATTACGGATCTTGTGTAGGTATAAAGCTGCAAATTGCGTGTTAGCTATTCTGTTTTCTAAAAATGCAGGATTCGATAGATGGTCAAATTAAGATGGAAATTAACCATACCTCGTCATACGCAGTCAACAATTTATTGATCAACCTGACGTAATTTCTATGTAAAACAGGTTTACTTCAATCTAGACCGCGCCCAAAGTTTGCGTTCGTTTACCCTGGCTACGATATTCCATTAATTAATGTTGCTAATTTAACAGGATCGTGTTATTCGTGGCGAAGAATGTATCCGACGTTGTTTGTTAATAGCCTATTTCATTTTTTTCTTTGCCGTCAAGTAATGAGCAGTATCATCAAATAATGATCTATCTCTATCTAATATATCTATGGAAATATTTTCGTTGCTTTCCCTCATACTAACCATGCCCTTATGCATTATTGTATTTATATTATTATATTAATTATAAGTGAATTGAGTATTTACACAATTACTTTGCCTGATGTAACTTCATTTGAATGGAAATCATGGAGATTAATGTCGGAGGCCGCCGTAGCACTTTGGTATTAAGAGCTGGTCCAGCAGTCTCGATTCCGTATCTTCATGGAGCTTTTAGCCTTTTAGCCTTGTAGACTATGCTATGTTACAAGGGATCCATTTCCATGATTGTGTGGTGTACAGAGTGAAGTTGATGCTAAATATTGTAAGTAAATTATATTTTTTTACAAAATTAGCATTATTAACAAATACCCTACGAGTTGAGCACATAAGAGATAAAAGTTCTCACATTTCTCACACTTATCACAAATTGCATAACTTACATCCTTTTTATCATGTACTAAATAATGTGATAAACCAGTTAATTGATAACAATTAATATGTCGATACCGATATAATAACTGTCATTGACTAAGTCAGGTTTTATTGTGAGAATTATTCCGTTCTCATTACCTTCGACAATTTGTAGAAGTTTTATTTAATTAACGAAACATAAACGTGTTTTAATCAAAAGTGGGTCATTAAAATTCGGGTTATATTTCACCCCGCGATGACTTTTGCTACGTTCGTTAAAGTACCTACCTATTGTTTTATCGGGCGAATAATTTCTTTCCTATGACATTATTAAAATCATTAATGTTTTTGAATTTTTAACTTCCAACGTTTTTGGAAATAAATGATTATTTTATTATTATTATAATACAATATTGTGTATTCTAAACTTCTTAGATTGCAAACAGAGGAAAAGAAAGCTATTAAGTAGCAGTAGGTATATATGTAAAGGTATATAGCTAATAAAATTACTGCCTCCACCACTTACGGACATTTCTCTGATGGTAAATGATTTTATTATCCCACGGCTGTATTCAGTTAATACGGAAAAATGCGAATTGATTAACTGTTTCGCAGTTTTTCAACCTACATATTCAAAGAACTATCTATAGCTATCTATCAATAAACGACTGCAAACGTGTCTGAAGCACGAAGCGCGCTAATTTTATTTACAAAATCACCCATCCAACTACTGAATGCTCTTTAACCGCTCATGTCAATCGTATATCATTAGTACCAGTCGCAGTGCTGCGCGCTTCAACTTGTCGTACAGTGTTTATAAAGCACTAAGGGTCAAGTTTTGCCCCTAGTACTACATAAAGCAAGAATGTAATGAACGACCTCACAGATTGAGACCTGACCTACAAACATAATATTCGTAATAAAAGCGCGTTATAAATAGCCTTACCTGAGCTAATATATGTCAAGACCGCAATAGTAAAGTTGTGCGAGTGACCCAGAAAGTGAAACGGGAACATTAGTCCACATTTGAAAAATTCAGTACATAGTACATATCACATGATGGTAGAGTTCGGAATGTTTAGAGTTTTGTTTGAGAGAGACCCCATTGGCGTTTAATTGGTCCCAGGTTTCTGGTTTTAGTGGAACTCCCTGGTAAGAACATTCCATGTCAAGGCATAATTGGTTGATGACAGAAACATTGGTTAATGGCCAAATAGTTGGTCGGATGCTTTCTCACACGACATCAAATTTTACCATGGTCTCAACCGTCCATGTACCGACAGATTCTAAAGGACTAAGAATAATCTCATAGTTGGAACTATCCAGCTGATGTTAGGTTTATTCACTCCATGGGTAGTAGTTGTAAGTGTAGTTGTAGTGTAAGACCACCTTTCGAAATAGGTTATTCAAGGAAATTCAAAAAAAGGTGACATTAAAACTTTTCCTGAAATATATTTTTTGTCACATACGTTATAGTCAAACTACCGTACACAGAAATATCTGCTTGTTCTTTATGTTCTAAGTTAAAATTCCAGCGCGATTTATGTCCTACTTATGTAAATGAATGCTAAACATTGCAACTAATACGTTTCAGATGCGTTTAGTATAATATCAGGTGGATCGTGAAGGTTGCATAATTACTATTCATTGTTGTTATCAAAGTAACTGACCTTAATCTGGCTACTAAGTTCTTATTAACGTTATCAGACGGAAACTCTGATTGTTGGTAATCTGAATGGATGGTTCTGTACGTCAGTTAGACTTAACTTGTTTGTCTTAACTTAACTCATACTGTTTCTACATCGTAAGGTAGGTACGAATACATAGAAAAGTTATAAACGATTTTTGCGGTTGTTGGTTGTAGAGTTTTTTTTGTAGAGAGTAAATTATGGTAAAAAATTAAAAAAGTATTTTGTTTAAGTAGAAAACTAAACTTTTATATTTTTAGACAGCACATTAACAAAATATATTTTTACCCTTTTTTATCCCCATAGCCAAGCACATACGTATTGATATTGTGACATTAATATTAAAATAATTACAAAAGTTATAAACTACAATATTAATAATTTTGAAAGTTTGCAGACCCATACTACAATGATCACAATATTCTAGTACTTCGGTATTGATTATACCGAATTATCGGTATTCGGTATAGTACTCGGTAGTAATATTCATTTTATTGACATCTGTTGCCAGTTTACCTTAACAGATTGTTTATTATCGATATAACTGAACGATTGATCAATGATTTTACATATTTGTTTAATTGTTACAATTTAGATATTCTAATGGACTGCATAAACGAATGCGTATTGATGCATTAGTATCAAACGGAATACTAAAATCAAATTGTGTGTCAGGGTTGGCAATTTGAGGAAGCGAGGTTCATACGAGGCACACCTAGGCGTGGCGGTGGGTGTGGTGCCTCTTTGTTCAACCAAAGCTGGAATGTTATTGTTTTTTCCACGCGAAATGTATTTTTGGATGTATATTGAATAGATAAATATTAAGTTTATTGTCCTATTTATCGTAAAGTAAGCAAAGTTTGAAAAAATGCTACGTGGGACAGAGTGGTATTTTACACATTTCTTTGGCTTAAAGGGGTTTAATATCCACCTTATCGTAGGCATGTAAGCCTTACAGAAGATTTGGAAACGTTTGAAAGGAAATGATGTTTGACATGACCTCTAATAAAGTTAACCTGAGCTAACTTCCTTCAGACCATCAGAAGAATATTACAGTGCTCTACTGCTGTAGAGTCTCGTCTTAGAATAAAGAGAGTTAGAGCATCATCTACTACGCTGTTTCATACCTTTGGATGAATTTGACAAATTTGATGAATTCAGTATTTGGTAGGTAAGCGCCATTGGGCTGGGTTGGATATTGCTTATAGTTGAGGCGAGTTACGTAATACCTTATTAGTTCGGATTTAGGCTGTCTATTTTCATCATTCCCGCCCTGCCTCGTTCTCAATATACTAAATATATTCGGCGTAAAACTATCTCATACATTACATGATGAACATAACACTGATAGAAAATAAAATTTTTAGTACTCTTGATCGTTCGTAGAGTTCAGAGTTATAACATTGAATCTACCCGCTTACTTATGAATAATAGAATTTGAAATTCGAATACTGACAAGATCTTGGTTCTACTTCTAGGCATATTAGTTCACTGTTAGGTACATACACCTAATACAACGTTATAATAATAATATATGTTATGTAAATTTCCAAAATAACATAACAAATTGTATTCTTGAAATAGATCAAGGTTTAAGAAGATACATTTAGTGACTTGTTAACGTGTATCCATGCAAATTTACACAATTCAAACATAAACACTTCTTTGCAGACCTACTCGTACATACGAGCTTCATAACTAAGATGAAAACTATACGTCCCTACTGTACTCGGTTTCCATGCAACTTGCGTACTGCTAATTAAAGTTACATAAAGCTGTAAGCTGAATAGGTCTAGAGCTATATTAACATCATTCACGGTCTGAAGGGCCATGAGCTTACAGCCCACTAATTAAGTCGGGAAAATTACATAAAAAAATAAACTAGGTTACGTCTGCTCTCTCCACTCGCATCAGAGAATAGATAATAGAATAATATTTTAATAGATAATAGAAGCGGATAAATAGCTTGATTTTAGAAGGAAAAAGGGTAGTTTTGAGTTGAGGTCTTGAAGTGATTTATATATTGCGGAAGTGTGCGCAAGGGTTTCCGCGACTCTACCCGCAAGGACGTAAGGAAAGACGATGGATTCTTGTGGACTGTTCACTAAAATCATCGACATTTTCAGCTGTGTTTGGACTACAGTAGCTTACTGACCTTCCAACTCTCTTTTGTCCATTTAATATAAAGAATCTAGTACGTTCTTTAACATGGCGCTTCTTTTAAATACAATGCGTTAATTACATTAAATACTACATTTGTATGGGAGTATAGGTCGGGGACGGCGCTTTAAGGCATTTGCGGGCGTATCCATATTCAAGGAGACAGGTGTGAATATGAACGTTGTCTTGACGAGCTCCACTAGACCACACTGTAGATATACTCGTATAAATGCATATGCAGTAACAAATGTGTAGTGGAAAATTTTGTACTTCGGTGCAAATTGCGAAGTATTCGCTTTCCTTTTTGTTTAACGTATTTATTTGAAGGACTTCTATCATTTTATACATGTCAGTCTTTTAATTCATTTGAAAGATTATCATATTTTTCGTAGAATTGAAAAGTAATATTAAGGTTTCTGGAGCTAATAGAGGAGGCCGTTGATACGATTTGTGATTTGTATGTTCATAAAAATTGCGATAAGCCTTAACGCAAAAACCGTGAAATGTTAGCCGAATACAGTAATCCGCAACTAAAATGCACAAGCAAACATCAGTAAGTCTTTATACCCGTAAACGACGGCATGAAACAACGATGCACAAATAAAGCTATGAATTCTGAGTACAAATTGAGAAACAGTAATATTTACTCGCTGTCCATAATAAATAAATGCGCATACGCATACTAAAATCAATAAAGTGCAATCGGATTTCGATATCGATGTTTATAAATCGGTATCAGCGTGAAATCGTGTGGAGATTTCTATTCGAGTCGGACGCGCTTAGTACACAGTTGAGGAGAATCGGTAAGTTCATTTTACGTTGGGAGTCTTTTCCAGCGTCTTAAAAAGTTATAAAAGTTAAAAGCCAGGTTTAAATATACATTTCTCTAGGTAAAGCTTATTATTATGTACAATGTCTATAATAAATATTTTTTTCTATCGTGTTCAGCCCATTAAGAATAGTTTAAATAACATCATACATACCAACTATGTACGTTATTAAACAGTATCATATATAGATAGCATAAAAAATGTAACTGGCTTGAAAGGTCATCCCTTTTATGTGTCTTCTAATAGTAAGTCTTACTTACCCTCCTATTGATTGATTACTTATAAACTATCATCGTTTTGTCTCTAATTAGAGCAAAGAAAAAGCTTAGAAGCTATCCATCCTATAGTACTATCGCGTTTGAACCTGCCGCTCGAGCTGCATTAACATATTGTTACGGTTTTACTACGCTATCCTCTTTCAGTTGCATACGCATATTGGCGCGCAAGAATGCAGCGTTACGTAACCAGCTCGCTTCACTGCGTACTATTTAAATTACGTTTATGCATTTTAAATTCGTGTAAGATGTTACACGAACTCATCTGAACTTGTGACCGCATCCGAATTGATTAGCTTAAGCCCGAAGCACACGACAAAACTCTAAAACGTATGCAGATGATAAAAATATCGATAAATAAACCACGTAAACGAGATAATATGGATATGAGCGCGTTTAATTCAATGAACTTTGTGCTCGCGGTGTCAGGGGGAACGTTAACGTAATATTAAGATAGTGAAGTTTTAAATTTGTTCTGGAACTCCACTGGGAAGTGTTCAGGAATTAGAATGTTTATAATTGTTTGATAGCGACTAAGTATCAATACGTATTATAATTTTAAACGAAGCATGGCGCCTTTTTATTGCGCGAGTTAATTGAATAACTGTCTATTTTAAGTTAGAGTTAATTGAATAAGCTGTCTGTTTTGTACGGAATTAGGACACTGAATCTGAAATTGCTATAAATGGCTATACGAAACTGTACTAAGATAAAAATATTTAAATTCTTTTTTTAAGTAGTCAAAAGTATTTGTATTTAAAAATCGTTTTAAGAAACATGTATATTAATTGAAAGAATTGAAAATATTGTGACCTTTACAAGTCTTGAAAATGTGGAATTATTTGTTGAAGAACAACAATTTATATGAAATATTTCCTATTATTCGAAATGTATTTAACCAACGGTTTATTGGTATTAATATTGAAACAATCCGTTCAAATTTGTCAAACGGTGACCTTTATACCTTGGCTTTACCTTTACAAGTTACTACTAGTTAAGCCTACCCGGCAACAGGTAATAAATGTATTGAATGAAATGGCGCCATTTACAGAATAGACTAAAAAGGTCAATAATGATATTAGATTATGAAAAATTAAAAAATACACACAGGTGGTTTTAATAAAGACGTAAAATACGAGGTTGGTATTAATATCTGTTAAATAAATTACCATCTATTTGCGGTTCAAGTGGGACACATAAAAAAAATTATATCTATGGTAGATATGGTTGGTTGGTCCACGGGAGAGTTAGACTTAGTTATTTGCGTTCCACATAATGTTAACGTGAACCACGGCCGCGGATAAACGAGTCGTAATAATTTTTTGACATTTACGAGTATTGCATTTGACGATCAAGCGGAACAGGTCCAACGACAGCGGCTTAGGCACATAGGACATTGTAGAAAATATTCTCAACAAAATAAAATCTTAGATTTAGGCAAAATGTTCAAATATTTAGGGCGATCTTATTTTCCGAGTATTTTTGTACTTATAATAAGTATCTCATTTGATTTTATACACTTTAAAAGTACAATAAAATATATGTTAACATGATATTAACTAACAGACCGTTAAAACCGCGATAAAAATGCAATAAAATTAAGTATCGGTATCAATGGCAAGCTCTTTACGTAGAGCTAACAGAATTAATTATATAATTACGTAGCTAATATTTTATTCTTAACATAGGTAGGGCTTAAGTCAATGGATAGTATTAAACTTAAAATAGAGTTTAGAATTATGTAAACACTCAAGGAAATTCCGTTGAGGTTCTTTCACGTTTATTACGAAGTGATTACTGCCTCCTCATTACTGTAAAGAAGCTTTTACGAACTTGCTGCGACGGGCCTAAGACTAGTTACGACCGCAATACACAATTTAATATCGTAGGATCATCTATAGTCTATAGTAATTAATTATGAAATTTATCCTATCGGTACTCTATGATCTCTACACATATACATTCTATGGTCACTCTATAGTCTATCACTATGATGGTCTAAGGATATTGGAGTTGTGAAAAGCTATTAAAAATCGAAGATCACATATTACTAAGATTTATACGTATATTTTAATATCGCTAGCCGTCAATTTAAATGAAACAGTTAATTAGTTTTTAGTTAATTATATTACACTGAAGATTGTAGCTCTTTCACCACGGTTTATTAAAAAATATCTACTAGTAGTATAATGATAGGCATAAACATAATCATTATTTTTTAAAGTTATCTAATGTCAAGCATAGTTAGATATTCCGTGTATTGATAGAACTGCGCAAGTTAGTATGCAAATGACTGCATACATACGACGTACGAGTATAGTGCAAGGGACATCTCGGAAATAGGTACATTTTGCGAGAAAATGCAAGCGTGTCGAGCCGGTCTTGCGTTCATCTAATACTATTCTCACCTGTATATTACCTATACGTATTATTGGATTGTGTGGCTACCTACGCATGTATTCATTTTTAACCGACTTCAAAAAAGGAGAAGGTTATCAATTCAACACGTATTTATGTGTAAATAACAATTTGTATTAATAAATACCATTCGTAAGCTGCCATCAATAAGTGTCTAAAACTATTGAGTTGAACCTAGATAGGTTAGTTAGCTTTTTCACGCGTTAATGTTTTGGAAATTAAACCACTTTATGGTGAAGAATGGGATAACACTTTGAGTTCCAGTTCTGGCATTTTTGAAGTTCATCTTTTATGTAAGCAATGCTTATGCTCCTTAATTAAATAAAGTTATTTTGATAAGGTTGTAATGAAATGCCTATTATTGAGTGTACAATTAAATAGAAAATTATTTAAAACAAAAGAAACTTTCTACTACTGCTGAATTGTCGTTTTTTTGCCCGCGACCGTTAGTGAGTCTCCGCGACCCACAGATTAAAAACCCTCGTAGCACACATATATACGGTATATTCAACACAGTACAGCACAGATAAGTAAGCAACAGATAATACTGTATAGTACTCACAGCTACGTACATTTCGCAGGAACACAAGCGGCTAACCATCTCCAGCCAATTACCGCTCGCAATAAAATAATTGAATTCAGGACCGGATTCTAGTTTCGATACAGATGGAAAGACATCGGCTCGGCTTCATTAATTACAGGTTGACGGCGAGTGACGCCGTGAAAGTCCGACCTCGGGTCAAACAGGACTGTATGTTAGGACTGATACTGCTTGCAATGTATTTATCTTTTTTATGGTATTGACGTACCAAACGAGTATGCGGTCCCTTGCTGCTGTGTGTATCAGTCATCGACCATTGACAAGATTTAAGTTCTGTCTGTAACACCATAGCCCTGAGGACCTTACCAGAATTACCTGACCTTACCTTCCTAACTAGAATAGAAGTACTCGCAGACAAAACGTTCAAATATGTTGACACATGTAACGATACATCTCGTTTGGTGTTGGTACTAATTATGACATCGTTGTGACTTGTGACGAAGCCTAAGACAATTATATTCAGCGTTAGACATATTTAAGCCAGTAACGCTGTATATGTAGCCTATATAGAGAGAGCCTACAGAGTAGACATATCAGGTATTTGTAAGTCGACAAAAACATGTCTTCGACAGCCTGAACGTATTTGACATAAGAAATATGTCTATGGTCAATGATCAATTTGTGATCGACCGCGGATTTTCCCAGTTTAATAACATACCAAAAAAAAGTTTGCAGTAATCATTATATTATATTTTGGTAGTGATCTAGGATTTAGCCCTAGATATTGCTTTGCGCAGACGCAACGCGCGAGGTGACGCGAGCGGAGTGGATTTACGTGATATTTTAACCGCTAATCTTCTATTGAATAAGTTCAAGAAATTATAATTAGAAGTGCCTAATTTCATCCGAATATAATATGCATATTAAATACGAATTATATGAATAACAATGAATTTGAAATGTAGTTGTTATTAATTTAATAATGTTCAATAAAATAAAATAAAATTGGTGGTGAGTGTTCCGTTGTCCTAAAAGTCTAGGAACTGCTGATGTACAGGTTTACCGTCCAACGTATAAGGCCGCTGTTGGAGCCATACATTAATTGCGGGTTGACGCCTCGCACGAGGCGGGTAGAAAGCTCGACCCCGGGTCAAACCGGGATGGCACTCGAGGAATTCAGACGCTACGGAGAATCACTTTCGCGTCGCCTTACCGAGTTTTGCTAGTCTATCGGGTTTTAGAACCAACAGCGCCATTTTTACTAATTAACACATTGAACGCCGCGGTAGTCACCGGTGATCGAAGCTAATTATTAATTTTGTAAATTTTTAATAGGTATATGTATATAATGTATTTACAGTGGGATATTTGACTATTTTCAACCATTTCAGGTAACAAAATATAATGTGTACAATTTGTCGAAATCGTAAATCTGCATGAGTCCATAAAGAAAGTATTCTGGTGGACACCAGAGACCATGGCGTTTAATGTGTTAACTGGCGTTCAAAGTACTTAACTACAGTTTGAAGAACATTTAGCGATTTGTCTCCTTAGCCACTACCGTTACTGTATGTGTGTTATATATGATATCTTATAATATTAATGTTTATGCTGTTTTCAGCTTTGACACTGTGTAAGAGAGATACCAAAACCGAAACGTTCCACGTAGACTTAGTCTGTAGACATAGCAACGCAATTAAAAAACGTTTCCGTCTTGGGTTTGTTTCAGACGTGCATGGACGGCGGTAGCCACTTACTGCACGTGGATTCCATGGTCGTTTACTACCTAAATCTTATATAAGTTATACCTATATAGTTCTGAGCAAGAAGCCTGGGCCACGATTCCTCAGCTGTAATCTTAATCTATATGAGAAATCTCTTCAGTAGTTCAGAAATAGGATTGAACGCAGGCGTGCAACTTATTCGCGTATTAGAAATTAATTATCGCTTGGTTTATCTGCACGGAATTCTCGTTTTATTGGTTTGCGTCTAAAGGAAAAGGAAAAGGCTTAGAAACCTACATACCAAGGTGTTATCGTTACGTAGAAATATTCTCATCATCATGTTCTTTCAATGAGCAAAGTCATTTATTCTAAGAGCAGATAGATATATAGGAACAAACATGAGATGATGAGATATAGGTTAAATGCAGCGTTGTTCGCTTGTATATACGAGTATGTGTCCTTATAGACAAACTGTTTACAAATATCGAAAGGCTTTTTAGTAAGCTAGATAAGATCCACGAATAGCTTATGCTGCTATTAATTAAAATTATATAAGATTGATTGTCGGTGTTGCAAGGTTGTGTATCGTTTGACATTTTAAGCAAATATTTTGTTCATCACGAAATTGCAAATTCGTAATCAGGTTCGTTAGTAAATATCAGGTTATTAACAGCGCATCTTTATCTGACAACTGGGTTTGTGCAAGATCTCATGGTTACCAACACAGATTTAATTAATATATACGTTACCTTAGTACTGTAGCAATATGTATGTATGTATGTCTATTTCTAAAAAAAATTAATGAATAATAAGTATAAATCATCTATGTTCGATTTAAAATAGTGTCCTGTGATTTTACGACGATAAATGAGTATAATTCCTATAAATATTCTTAACTGGACTTAGAATTCCAGAATCTTTTATTAAGAATTGAAGCGAATCGAGTGGCGAACTAAATTCTACCATTTATTTTCTGTAATGCTTGCAACTAGAAGAGAGTTTATAAAATATTTATAAACTTTAGTTTTTCAAATTATATATCGAAAATAGCATTACCAAATTGTAATCCAATCAAAAAAATATCAAATAATATGACGCACACACACACACACTAATTTCAAACACGTCTAAACATTTCTGATTGTGTTTTGAAAACATTGATAGAAAGCGGCGCACAATGTTCCATCCTTGTACAAAAACAACATTATTGAACACGTAATAACACTCAAATTTCTTCAACCAACACAATAATCTTAAATTACATAAACCGTGATTTGTTAATTTATATTTGGACGATGTTATTACGGATCCTACTTCAGAGATAGATATATGGTTCGGAATCCAATTTGTTGCGTTGTCAAATTTTCGGATAATTTAAAAGTGGCTTCGTTCATGCCTCGGTGTGGTTTATTTTAATTAATGACGCGCTTAAGAGATATTCGTTGTGTAACCCGTACCGAGGCTGGTGTGAAATGGTATTTACATAATGGGATAAAGAATAAAGATTGTCCTACAGCTTATTGGTTTTCGTTAGTAGGAATGAATTAATTTCTGTCATTGTTCGGGATTTAATACAAGTGTTCCTACAATATACAGGTAGGCATAAATTAAATTTGTGCGGGTAAATGTATCTTTTGTTCATTAATTATTTTTATACGTTCTTCAACTATAGAAATATAACGGAAGCGGCAATAGCCCAATGGGTAGTGTGTCGGACTTACGATCAAGAGGTCGTCGGTTCGATCCCCACTCCCGCATTGCACTATTGACGTGAACCCACTCCTAACACAAGCCTTCGAGCTTAGCTGGAGGGGTTAACAAAATTGCTAGTATGTATTGACATGCTAGTAATTAAAAAAAAAACAAAAAACTTCAAAAAATGAGAAGTCCTTAATTCCTGAAATTGACTTGGTATGCTAAATTTATATGTTTCGCTGTCTACGCTATATAAAAGTTATTATACAAAAGCAATTTTTAATGTTAGCTACATTTTTATTCCACACATATCTATTCATTCTCATACGAGTAACGTAAATAAGCATTTGTATACCGACGTTTTTTTAAAATTCTTTGTATTCGGCACGCAAAACCACATGGTACTTAAACTTCGAATGAGCTCCGTATAATGGTACATTCAATTAAGGGGCTTCAGAAACTGACTGGGCTTTACTACATGGTGTACGAGCCATAAATAAGCTTTGTAGTGTACTCGCATAAGCATCCTAGACCGATATTTGGCTCAGTCTGTTTGGCAGGATGCCTATTTGCCTCAAATTGATCCTGTCTAGGCGGTAAACAATAGCTTCCTATAGTATGGTTTCAATGTTATGTTATATTTATGACTCAACGACTTCTTTAGCATACTGGGTCTATTTCTATTTTATTTTCTCCCAAGTTCCTCCATAAATGGTTCTATACCTTCCACCGATTGCCAACGAGACTTTTAAAATGATAATATTTATTTACTTTTTTTTCTTTACTTTAGTTTTATGTGTATCAGGTTAAGAATGGAAATTAAATATTCGCAAATCTGAGGAGATGACTTAAAACTATTTTACCTAATTCTTGAAGAAATGATTAATTTTTTTCCCTTAGTCAAATTGATGTGTTTGTATATTAACTATGTATTAGAAAAGACGTCCAAGATAAGATTTAATCATAATACTCAAGATTGGATCGCGTCTTTACGCTACAAGTTTATATTTTCACGTCCAATGTTCAACACATAAAAGCGGAGATGATTACGGAAAGAACTTAAATATTTCCCTATTATAATCATCCGTTCATTAGATTACAATGTTATGCCTCGTCCAGGGTCGGTATTTATTGGTGATCTCGGCTCCCACGAGTCGTCTTTTTATTTGGTTTCTACGGAATCTTGGCTTGTTAATGTGTGCCCGTGGTTTTGTCTGTACTGTGTTCAGTTTTTAATTTCTTGCTACTACGCGTTCGGTATTGTTAATGAATGTAGAATTATGAACTCTTAGTAGACTATTTAAGCATTTTGCTCGTAAATTGATTTTAAAATACATTATGTTACATTCACATTATAATTTCTAATCAAGTTTGAAAAGTTAAAAACCGTGCCGACTATTTATTTATTTTTAATTTGGATAAATATTTAAAAAAATACATAAGTTTCATGCATTTTTTTACTTTCAAATGTACATATATTGCTAATTTTATTTTAAGCCAATTTTAAGATACGTTAAAACCTCAAAAACATTGAATTAAATGCGACAGACCGACGGGCTAGCGTTGTCACATATAACTTGTACCACTTCTGACAGATTTTAGGGAAATAATAGAAAAGGCGGTGGGTCGAAGCGAATTATGTTAACAACCCGTTGAAGGGTCGGGCGGCATTCGAATGGTCATAGTTTTACAACTATCGTGTGTTGTTATATGGAATACTTTTCACGCTTTGTGTCCAATTGACGGATCGTTACCAATGACCACGGTTTGATGTTGTAAGCGCTGTGACTGTTGGACCGCATGTGTACACGGAGTGCTTTTTGGATAGATTCACTTCCCGTTTCGCTTCATCCTTCATATTGCGAACAGCTAAGGAATGGAATTCCCTCCCCGCATCGCTGTTTCCCG
>DWGW01000074.1:0-20775 GCA_018247775.1 Udranomia orcinus
GTAAGTAACTAAATAGAGAATGATTTTGACGAAAGAGCAAATATTTTTATTTATTCGTTATTCGCTCATTTCTTTTATAAATTAAGCTCTTTCCAAGTAATCGTGACTATTGGAACTGATTTGTTAGTCTTCAAAGGAGCTCTAAATGGCAATGCGTATCTTTTTCGTAATAGGCTTAGAGCTTCTGTGTAAATACAAGGGAAATGTAGGGAACGTTGTCTACCCATGATCTACTAAAAATACGTAACAGACTCTGCCTTTCTTAAGCTTTTGAGAGACATTTAAACCAATCGCAAATATAAATTATCAACAATGTTGAAACGAATCGCGGGCTACGGTTGTCACAGACTTACGAAAGTCACCGCGTTAATATTGTTACGCGGTAGTACTTTACGTAAGTGGGTATGATATCGTAAATATTTTCCGCAATTTTCACCATCTTACCTTACCGCCTATTATATGAGCATTACCGACATCAAATGCCTATATTTTTATTGTGTAAGTATCTAACATGTTAATATAAAACCGAGAATCTTTCGTTAAGAATTTAGAAGTTTAGAATTTTGCAGAAATACGAGTATATAGAACACTATAGATATCGACACATTAGTGCGTGAATATCACTTCACTGACTTATTTACATAAAAGTCATCTAAAGGGAAATAATAAAAACGAATTATACAATTGCTACTAACTGTGTTATGAGAAATTCTAATTGCGGTGTCATGAGCGCAGAATGGTGTCTCGGCATCTTAACGCAATTACATCTTAAGCACAGTGCACACGTTGATATAATTTAAACACGTACTTAAAAGAGCTATTAAAATATCACGAATGTAACATTTATAAGGACTGCTGTAGTCGTGTGAGTGATCATTTACAATTCCTGTGAAGTGCGCTGGATGTAAAGCGGAGCTCACAATGAAGATACATCACAGATCACATGAAGACACCATCTTAAACCTGTCAAGCGATCCCTTTAAATACGCGTAGAATTAAAAGTTAGGTTACGTCAAGACTAGATGTCATTAGTGACGAATATTATTTTATAGAACCCATAAATATTAATATTTATATTTAATTTTGCGCCTTCATTATCAGTATTTTTAAAGAAAACGTTCTCAGGTTTCATAAGTTATGCTGTTGTATTCGGGTTTAGATGTTGTGATCAAGTCGATTTAGAAATATAAAACCCTGTATGTACGTATGTGTATGTATTTGAATTTATGAAATCGCATTCTATTGAAGAAGACTGTAATTTAATGGTTTAAATAATACGAAAATTGTAGTATACTTCCTTAAAAATATACAAAGGATTAAAAAATACGAACGTACCTTGTATGCGCTTAGCTTTACAAGGTCTACGAGAAGACGACTTCCTAATTATGTCGCAAATAGATCGATTTGTTCTGCGGTTGTCGTGCGTATTGTATGCTAATAGCATTCACTCGTGGCCGCTTTTTATGTACTACTTTAATTGTACAATAACTACAATGATATTTATACGATTCACTTTCTAATATGAAATATATAAGACGTCAACGTTTTTGTACATCTATTGACTAATCGCATGAAATAGCACATCGCACACAACACTAAAATTTTGATAAATTATCTTCTTACGAGTATAATCCTAATCTTCATCTTCATTACATATACATTGCAATTTGTATACTTATTATAATTAGGAATGCTTGCAGATAATGAGGGTAGCCGTTGCGAAGTACTTAGTTTGCATTATAATATTTCTAACCAGTCTCTCGTAGATTAGAATGCTATTTTAGGAAATAGTTAATAAGCAGCAAATATTGCATGCGACGCCAAATTGTAATTGTTTGCGCCAACCAATAAGTACTTCGTCAAATTATACGTTGCATAATTGGTGACGAATAAAAAATAGTATGATGATTGATAGTGGAACCGCCCATTGTGTGCAAATGTTGCGTACAGAGATGCATCATTATTCGCGATGATCATAGAAAAGAGAAAGAAATAGAATGACAATATGGGCGGGACAGTCGTCTGTCTAAGAACCATAATATGCAGGACAGTCATATTCTAAGATACATACTCGTATATGCTTCTATGCGATCACATCCATTAGTCCTTATGAGTGATCGTAGTAAATAACCAAACCAAATATCATTTAAAATGATTAAGAATGGAGCTTTTTGTGCAATTATTAAGTAATAAAATTTCTTTCAGAAATAATAGACAGATATTAATAAAATTAGAAATCGGACAGACTGGCGAATGGATGCTCCATTCTCCATTCTATTATTAATAGAATTAGAAATTCTAACTTCTATGGTGACATTGTCTGTACTTATTCACCACTAAATACATTTATTACACTAATACTTATAAAAAAGCTGACACTAATATAATGGAGAAAAGAAAACAAGAAGAAACTCTACCGTTAGTGTTATCAATAAAATTGTAGCCGGAGATATTCAAAATTCTCAGCAGGTACTCACAATCTAATTTTGAGGGTAGTCGCAACATTCCTTACATGTACCTACAACCTAATTTGGACTCCTAAGCCGCTGTACGCTTTGCACTCAACGACAGCGGTGGCGTAACAGCTCACTTTATTAGGAAACGGGCATCTTCGCAATGGAGAATAGGCCAATTCAGATCACATGGGCATATGCAACTGGCGTGAATCAGCTTCCGGCTGCCACTGTCCTCAATCCTACTGCCACGTGATCTTTGGAATTGGACCGAACTCGTTGGATTTAAGATTACCTTTAAGTCATTTCTATAGAGTGTGATAAAACTTTTCTTAACTAGCACCGACCACGGATACATTTGCCGCTTTTGCCTTATAGACACAGAGTCATGCAGGTACGTCAGTTATACTTTCCATTACTCACATAACTTTACAACTATAATAACCGTGAGTTACTCCCGAATTATTAAATAAGTGGGGCATATGCATGTATCATTTGGAATTAACAATTCCAAATATCCTCTGTTATAAATGTTTTCAATGTACAAATAGGAAGAAGTTATCTCGGAATGTTATACCTGATTGCATTAAAGTTATTAAGTATTAATAGCGATTATAAAATAAAAAAAGAAAACAAATGAGCATCTGTCTATCTGTATATACATATAAAAACCAAGCAAACCAATTTTAATGATTTCCTTGAAACTAATAATAGAAATGGTTAAACAATTATTGTTCTGTTGTAGAAGACGAATGATGCAAATTAATTGTCGGTCAATCATAATTATATTTTGTCATTTTCCCTTTATAATGGATCAACAACATGATCATTGAAATGGCTGACGTAAAAACTACAATTAAACTTAATTAGTATTAGTTTTAAATAAACATTAGCCTTTAGAAGAGCAATGTTGATCTGCAACATGCAACTTGCGTTTACTTTTCTTGTTTGTATCAAGGAATGCTTGGTTTTTTCTGCAGTTTTCGTACTATGTAATAGTATAACGAATCTTATTAAATCTTTTTGTTCTGTCCTTACTTTTACTCGTGCCTAAGGGGATACATGTAACTTGCTCTATATCCTCCACGCGTAAACGATCATTAAAAATACCTACTCAATAAAATAAATCACTCTTACAAAAGTAAACTAGACGAGTTATATAACCATGGAATTGCAATACAAAAATAATAAACGATTCCTTCTCTAATAAAACAAATTACTCTAAGAAAAGGCAGTAGTTTAAAGCGTAATCAACCATGCGATTGCATTAGGAAATAAACAATCTCAATCACCATCACCAAATATTTGCAATCAGTCGTCTATTATTAAAGAAACGCGATGCGAATTTACGAGGATATTGTTATAATACTTACTCTACTCTTTACTGCGTTAAACAATCACCGTTCCGCTATGTTAATCACACGGGTCATTTCCCACGTTATATAACATAAACAAACAACACGTAAACAATAACAATAACATCGACAACAACAATACAAACAATAACGACAACGTGGACAACTCACCGGCAATAGTGTTGAGGAACATGAGATACTCGAAATTCGATATCTCCCGCCGCTGCCACTTCTGCGTCATGTTGGAGTTGCGCATGAGTTGCCGCGGCGACATCATTGAAGCGCGTCTGCAACAAAACGTTCCTAATGTATTATAATATAAACATTGCCGTGGTGTTTACAATGTAATTATGTGGCGGTTGAGCGAAAAATATAATACGATCTTGTGTTTAGATAGAAAGAAAAACTTAAAAGTAACGGCGGTCGCGATTG
The DNA here is from genome assembly GCA_018247775.1 of Udranomia orcinus. Lineage (NCBI taxonomy): Eukaryota > Metazoa > Arthropoda > Insecta > Lepidoptera > Hesperiidae > Udranomia > Udranomia orcinus. The sequence goes on from DWGW01000074.1 coordinate 4,241, forward strand.
TTTTAGATCAAATAAATAAGTCGATCGAAAATAATTATCCAGTTTCTGTGTTTAACATTTTGGTACGTATGCAAGATTCCCAATTCAACTAGGACATCTTCATAACAACAACCGGGCACTATGACAATTAATTCTTAGTTTCCATGGTTACCGTCTTTGTTGCTATGTGTGGACACTCCGATTCAAGTGGACATTTTCCGAAGCCTAAAACTCTGTTCTCATGCTTACCTTGTTTTTTGTTTTGGAGCAAAACTAAGATTACGACACGTTCTTGCCTGATATTAGTAACAGTTATTGGGTTACCATTAGTTACCTAATATTTCCGTTTCCTCCTTATACCTACATTATGTACAATCTATTTCATTTAGCATGTATCAAGTATCCAAATGTGACTTTAAAAGTGAACCGACTCCGGAGGCACCACCTCCACTCCTATTTCTGCCGCACAACAGCAGTGTCCTTGACGCTGTTCCGGTTTGATGGGTGTGGCAAGCGAGATTTACCTAATCAAGCGAGGCGTTTCAACTTTGTCCTCTGAGGTAGCAGCACATCTGTGGTCCATTTTAGAAAGAACTTGGATCCTATGTTGGATTGATTACAGATCCATGGGCGTCAGTGACCACTTACCATCAGATGGACTACAATGCAAGTCTGTTACCACACAATTATATAACGTGTATTCATTTTAAAATTGTAATATTATTCATGCATTATTGACTTATTAATATCGATAAGTATAAGCGATTGTATGCTATGCGAGCGGTCGTGTGGAAAGGTTTAATGTTACTAATGCTTGTAGCGTTACATTAAATATCTTTAATTGATGTATATGTGTATCTATGGTGTTCACTTGCTAGGATCAAGAATCAAATGTCTTTTATCCATTATAAGGTATAAAAATACACTTTAAGATCGAAACGAAGAAGAAAAAGCAGGCGCGAAAAAGAAACCACACAATTCTTTTAAAAAATCGACATTGATAAAAGCATACCATAATATGAATTTGGTCGAATACCGAGCTCACGATACAGCCATAGTTCTCGTACATTCTTATTATATCTCCTAGTGTGCTATGTAGCTATTTAATGTAGCAAATTGTCAAATACATTGAAGAGTTACATTGTTAAATGAAGATCTTGGCACAGCATATCCAATTTCGAAAACCAACAACAACAAACAAATTAAATCGAAAATGTCACAGAAATAGCGAAGTTTCAAACACTTCTTAGTTCAGTCTACAAATGAATATTCGATTCAATTTGATATCAATCAAGGTAACCTTACTCGGCAATGGTCAGCAAAATTTGGCATTAAATTGTAAGTACGAGTAAATTAACTAAGAAATGAATCGGTACTTTGTTCATTGATGTTGTTCTTATTCATTCTAACCATCTTCATATACCTACATTCATTATTCATTCATTCATTAAAGTACCTATCGCATTTAGAAATGAAAGATTCATAAAGGTAAATATTGTTCATAAGAATTTCACCCGTTGAACTGCTAGGTAAACCTTCTTCTACCAATAAAAAGTTTTTAAGCCTCGTTAGTAAATTATTAATTCTAATTACGAAGTTACTTTGTTTAAGCATTGTTAGGGTTATATCTCGGGAAATTTCGACAAAAATGTTTACTCTTGCCATACGTTACCATCTATTATAATATTCTTTTTCAAGTGTAACATGTTTATACAAATAAATTAACCGTATTAATACCTCACTCATATAATAAATACATCGTGTCAAATTGATAGCGCAAAGCGGAAAGTAAGTGAGGTAAAAAACATTATTATTTGTTCGCATTATCACAAGATCCTTGGCAGCGCCTTCACTACTCGTCCGTACTTGACCCAGTACTGCGATGATTAACCCATAAACAAGCATAATATGCAATATCGACTCGATGACATGTCGTAAAAGTATCTACTATGGAGTTAAAAATAACACGTCTTTAAACGTCGATAATGAATTTTTTTTTTCTAACAAATTCAAAATTAGTAAATATTTTTCTTTAATCTAAAACGATGGAAAGATAATATGCATTTTGTAAACGAATGTGAACAGAACAACCAAAATTATTTATTTATACTTCAAGACAACTTTATGCAAAACATATAATTTTCGTTACTTCTAAATAAGTTCACTCCAAATTTGGTGAAAGTAAATTTATATTAATAACCGCTCTGGTCAATATTAAAATATTCGTAAATGTACCTACCTACATATTTAGTAGTTTACCATCTAAAAGGGTTAAAGTCTCGGTCAATATTTAAACACTACCATAAATGAATAGGACGCGCCTAAGTAAGCCTTACCATTAATTGTTACTTTCCTATCGATGATAAGCTTATGTCTGCTTATCATTAAAGCAAAAACAGAAATTACGGCGCGCGCCCTTGACACTTACTAGAGGCGTATGCACTTGACCCAGTACTGGCATTACGGCTTAACTGTAACAGCAATGCACATTGTATGTGAAATTTGTACACAATGAAGTGGAAAGGTAAACGAGCTCAATTTTTTGACATTACTTAAGTATTTCATACTTAATATAATTTTCTAATTTTTGGTTCATCTCGCGCACCTATTATTAACATCCCTATTAAAATAAGTTTATACAATAAGTAAATAATAAAATTTAATCAATAAGTATAGTCAAATAAATGCTTTTTATGGAGGTACTTTGGCCAGTGATAAGAAGACCATTTTCGTAAACGAGTACCAGGATAACATAGAGTTGCTGTAATGTATCATAAATTGAATATAATTCTCGCGACATTCGCTAAAACCCTATCCTATCCTATCCTAGAACCTATCCTATCCTATCCTAGAACTCACTCTTAGGCAATCGGAATCGCGAATACTAGGACACGATGGAGTTGTAGTAATGTTTCATATCGGATATAGTACTTTAGTCGGTCGCGGGTACTAGGACACCACGAGGTGGACATATGTTGTCTCATATAACATTGAATATAGTTCTCTTGGCAGTCGCGTGTACTAGGACACCATAGGCTCGTAGTGAAGTTTAATTTCAAATATAGTTCTCTAGGCAATCGCGAAAAAGCCCGGCCGCGCCGCGCGGTCGTCGACCCGCCGCCGGCCGTGACCCGCGCGCTCTAACACCCCGACCGCACTTGACTCCACGCGGAAGTTCCACTAGTTGCGAATGACGACCCACGTCGGTTTCGACGTCAGCTCTATATTGATTTGTTTCATTGTACTGATGAATTAGCTTCCCGTTACCTTGCTCGCCATCTTGCACACTATTGCTAGTGTACAATTAGGACTAGGACGATCAATCAATCGAAACAAAAGTTCGCAGGCTGTTGTCAGTGTGCCATGGGGTTATTAAATTATGTTTACGCCGTAATTTATTTTATTTGTAAGAGGACTTTATAGCTCCATTTGCAGCTGTGCAGGTTCCCATAATTCTTTCATTCTTAGTACCACACTGTATTATATATGCTAGGAATTGGTACAAGAAACATATTACCATTAGTCTACAATTAGGATATTTGTGACGAAAGGCGGATAGATGAAACCACTAACATAAATAAAGTATTAGGGATCAGTTTATATCTATTTGTTGTATTTGTAACACATATTTAATTAATAATGAACTTAAAAGATATGGGATGATGCCATAAGAACAGATTAACACAATAGAAAATATTACTTTAAAATGTCTCAACAAAAACAATATATCAAATAACAGTAAAATGTCCACTAATGTCTTTTGTCATCCGAAATATTGTTTTCATAGTATCAATTGTGATAATTAATTAATGATAAGCTAAATGAATAACTTGACTTAAATATCTAGAAATATTTATCAATAATCGAGAACTCCATTAAATGTCAATCAGTGGTCATATTAAATTTTCATTAAAATAAACTTTTGTTATATTGTGATAAAATGTGATAAGATCAATATATAGGTTGCACATGTAACGCGCATCTCGTATGTAGGTGCATGTTTTTTTTCCGGTATACCATAGCCCGAGAATTTGAAGGCGTTGAAAGCTGATGACCACTGACTAATGGAAATGTATACGTTCATGGAGTGTATTCGTATATATTTATATGTATATACTTTATTATTATTAAAACATTTGATTATTGATTCTACATAATGCTTTCATTATAATGTGAAGAAATTATACTCTGCAAGCATGATTTGACGATGCTTCATTTCTTCTTTTCCCGAAGAAGCCTAGTTCAGGTTTGAGACAATAAAGGGTTGATGCAACCTACTTACTCTTTAGATTAATTCATATAAGGACATTCTAAATGAGGCAGAATCTGCTCTATGGTGATTAAATACATAGTAAACATAAATAAGATAGATAACAGTATACCCAGAACGAATACCATAGATCAATACACGTACGCATAAATATTTCTCCTGGGCGGGAATCGGAACTAACGACTTCTTATATTATTAACAACCGGATAATAAGACTAGCCTATGTTTAATAATAATAAAAGAATGATTACATACTCTTGTTATTTAATACTACAAACTCTATGTGACTCAAGATTGCATACTTAATAAACATAGCCGTTTTACGATATCGCATGCAGACACACCAACTGTCAATTATGTAGTTAAAAACCAGTCAACAACAGTTAGTTAGTTAGCAGTACTACCAATTACACTAATGTTCGCGTTCATTTACCAATCGGTATAACTTCGCTACTCATATAGTTACGTATGTACTTCCTTCGAGAGTCCTCCATTACACAACAATAGCTCCAAGTTTGTCTATTTGGGTGTTGTTGACGTGGGTTACGTACGGAAATGTTGTTGCATAATGTCGGAAGCGATGAATTAAGATTGCATCCTCCGGGAACATCGTAAGCTGGGTGTTACGTCACGATTGCACAGACGCGTTCTTTCGTTTGTTTGCGATGTGTGAATACCGTGGTTAGGGGTTATCTTTAAATTAAAATAGTTAAGAAAATAAAGTAACCGGTGTACTCCGGAAGAACATTCGTTAAGAAGGGAGAATGTTTTAATGGACTCATATATTTCTATGACAGATAGTTGAGGATCTTAATAATAAATTAATATTTGGAATTTAGGCTACGAACGAATGATACCTTAATATACAGTAATGATTAAATCGATCTTATTATAATAGGATAAGATTTTCAAAATCGCTCGTAATCGGCGCAAGCAAATGCAATACGCGCGAAGCCGGAAGGTATCGGAGCGGACAAGACCGTGAGGTGTAATAAACAGCAATTATTTAACTAGGAACTAGCCGTAAATCCAATTTTGTGCCTTTAATGAATTATTCAAGATGTCAGACGCAGATAATACATTAATGATTATCGTTAATCCGTTACAAACACAGATACAAAAGGCTGCGGGGGCGACGAGACTCTTCTCGTGCTCCTTGACAGCCCACGCTGTAATAAACAAGCGATGTTCGGAAGAATTTCGTCAAAAATACGAAAACTTTACATAAAAACTTGAATAAATTAACATCCTAAAACAGACTTCAAGAACATATATAGACTTAAAAGATTTTTTGATAAATGTCTTTTAGATTTTTAGACTTTGTGTCGCCGAGAATACTATCTATTATTTACCTTGTAAACTTATTCTATATAATGTTTTTATAATATATACATAATATTATTAGAATTTCTGTGTATTCATTACCAATATTATTTTAATTAATAATGTATTATTGTTTTCTTTGTTGCTGTGAATTATAATATTGTGTGAAATATGACACAATATCGAGACTAGTCGGTACCGAAACCAAGAATCGTCACATTGTGGTACATCCAACATGAATAAACAATGCTATTAAGATTCGCAACTCGATACAGTTGTGAAACGTAACTTGTGTAACAATTAAGACGAAGGTTATGGTTTTTGTGACCATAAAAGGAGCCATCATATCTCAAAGTCAGTTTTTTCGTATGTTTGTAAACTTAGAGTTAGATCAATTATTATTTTTATCGCTTCAGTATCTCCGTTTTGGCGTGAGCCGAAAAGTTTTTGCCTATTTTTTTGAACAGTATATGTAGGTACTCCAATTTTTTACAAATGTAAATTATATTATAATTTGTTGTTTTTTCCCGGAATTAATTGAATATGCAAGTCAGGAGTATGGAAATCTCAGTTATTTTTATTCTTATTATTTTTACAGAAATCACATTCGCTTCATATATATTTACTATTTAATTACCGACTAAATCGCGATCAGTCCGAGAAAATGAAAATATCATTACATTTTATTGTTCACCTTATATATCTAAACGTTAATACATTGCATTAAGGTTTACAGAAAAATAAATCTAAAGATCTTATATAATTTTCCTTAATTTTATTGGGTTTGATGAATCCCGAGAAAGTAACAGATGTACTATCACACACATAAAGAAGGGCTGTACAGATAGACACGTAGCGACGGTATACGATCGGTAGCGACGTTATTGTAGTGACATCACGTCGATCATAATGACAACTTGGTGCGGCAGAATTACAACAGTTTCATTTAACATAATTCGTAGTAAAAACCGCGAATTGATAGTAGTAACCTTAACACATCTTCTTCTAGACACCTTACACAAATAAAATACTATGCATATATTACATTTTTTATAATAGTTAACTGCACTTATATAATAAATAAGATTAAAAAAACAGATGTACAAAACGACAAACAAGTCGTTCGTAGCAGTAACAAATATAATACGAAACAGCGGCATTTTTGATCGGCTGTCATTTCTCTATGTACATAAAACATGCGAGGTCCTGATTAAGGATATAAACAACTTTGCAAATACAAACACGAATAAACATATAATAGTATACGTAAAGCTATAAAAGCGTTGGTACAATAAAACGTTTAATGTGGGCACGAGGAAGTGGCGTACACTTCCTATCGAAAAGTGTTATTTATCTCGCGGAAGTGCCCGCTAAGGCTCGCTCTAGACTCGCCGCCTTTAATCATACTAATATGATGTCGAGCATAACTCGAGATTAGCGCCCCGTTCTCGGATAGAATTTTCTATACAGATGACTTATATTTCTCGATCTGAGAAGCATAAGAGCCGATATGTGAATTGTTGAATTTAGAAATGGGTCTTTTCTTTACCCTGGACCTTTCTTTTTTTCCATACTATTCATCTCCAGGATATGTGTGTGTTGTGTAGTATACATTGTTTTATGAATTATTTATTATAACATAGCCACTAATTATCATTTCGTCGTTCATTTTTGCTAGACCTAAAGCGACTGTTCTTAGCATTAAGTCCGCCTTAGCGACATAATGGTATCTTGGTATATAAAGTTTAAATAAGTATGAAAATTTCAAGAAAAAATAATATATAATTTAACTACAGTAGGTACAGCTCAACAACTTACGATACTTGATTCGTTTGTTTTTAAATATATTTTTAATGGTACATGAAACTTATAACTGTTACATTTTCATGACACGTATGGTAAATACTAATGAATAAACGATCTCATTCTTAGTATTTAATTAGATCACTATAGCGGAAGTTCTTTTGTCGGTCGATTGTCTAGCTACGAGTGTGTGGTAGAAGCACGACTGTATCACACACATGTCCGGTAAACATTGGCATTGAGCTTAATACGATACTACAACTACAGTAGCATTACTAGTAGGAGTACTAACACTGGTGTTTTTTTAATGTGTCTTTTCAACTTCACCGGGCCTTTGCCGCAAGTCTAGGGTTAAAGCCGGGGCAAAAGACTATTGACTGAGAAGGGTGGAGTGAGTTGCTTGAACGAAACTTAGCCGAGGCCGTGGTCCGTCGTCTTTCTTCCCCCGCTTCTACTGGGAAAATGCTGGTAGGAAATAGTTTTACAATAATTTATATAGAATGAAACCAACGTTGAAAACTGATGTGATTATGTCACTGTATCTTATGTGATTTTGTCACTGTATTATCCAGGGTGTAGATATGTTTTAAAAAAAATAATATCAATGGCTACTACGTAAACTATAGTATGTCCAAAACGCCTTTACAGGAAAAAAACGTAAAGGTTCAACAGTACCTACAACATATCTCTTATTCCTTCGTTTTTAAATGATTACTAAATAGGTTTTTTCTATTAGTTAATAGATAGAAGTAATTTGAAAACTACGAAAGCATATGTATGGTATGATGCATAAGAGCAGTCTAAAAATACTGCTCTTCTATAAACTAATACTATCTAATAATATAAACTAAAGTTTAGTAATAGTATATACGATGATTCACGTAGGAGCCATCTATATTTCCGGTACAAAATAGATTCAGTGCCGACGTTTCCGCAGTTCGCAATCACGTATCTACTGCGAATTAATTAATTACTAGGAAAATTGGGCGGAAAGTTGCCAAACAAAACTACCTATTCACTTCTATTGTTTTAGAATTTTCCTCAATGTTTTGTTCTCGTATGATTTCTCGAAAATTGTCAACGTACAACGATTTATAGATCGATACGTTACATGCAAACGAATCGGACGCTACAGCTCCTACATATTTAATTTGCCGTAGTATTTGTTTAGATTGGACGACAATATATTTGTTATTTTTTTACATCGAATTTGCAAGCGATTATGTAGTACACCTGGTGATAAGTGGTCACTGTCGCCCACGAACATTTGTATTAACCTACAACAGGATCGAAATTGTAAGGTGGAACGCCACGATTGTGTATATTTATCCTACGGATTTCTATAATTTTTGAAATTTGAATTTGAAAATTTGAATCTGACCTTAGATTTTAATAGTCGCGAACATCCTACCGTATGCAGGTTTTGAGACAACTGTTGAGGATGTTTAAATACAAGTATACCTGAATATCTAAAATTCCGAGAAATCTACCTAATTTTGACTAATTTGACTGGACTATGTATGGCGTTATCGTCGAGAATATCTATAATGGAATTAGGAAGCATACCAGACGCACATACAGAGTACCCGCTCATTATTTTTTTACTCCACTTAATCTTGCGCTCAAACAATCATTTAGAAAAACATCCACGTGTTCGCATGTTTAGTCCGTTAGACGACGACATTTAAATACCAATAACACTTTGCATGTAATTGCAAGCATTATCTTTATTCCGCGTTCGATGACTTCGATTTACCTCAACGTTTATTACATTCAATATGAAAAAATGTATCGAGTCTTGATAAGAACGGCTACATCATATCATACAAACAAAACATAGTAGACAAGGAATTTACGAGAAGATTTTTTGTCAAGAAAAAATGCTTAGCTTATATGCCAGTGGGCATTTACTACATAGACTAAATTAACGCGTAAAATTAAGGAGGATAAGTATTCACCGTTTAGGAAATAGTAATAATCACAATATTAAAACACGACAAATGCAATACCAATCTCGTTCAGAAAAGAGAGATATCTTCAGGGCCAGTTCAGAACTAGGAGCCACAACCAAGTATGTTCCAGAGATAGAATTTCACCAACATTTCAGGCATGGATTTCAGGCATTATTACGTATAGACAGACAAGCATGGTCGTGACCTAAAGTTGATCATATCAATGAATACCTACAGAATGTCTCCGGCGAGGTTGACAGAGCACACAGGACCGGCCGACACGAAGCGACAACGAATTACTACCATTCAACACACGACCGTGGCCTTCCAAAGATTGATCGATACATACATACATACATAAAACGAAAATCCTCCGTATCTTTATCACGATCATCCATCCAGCATTAATTGACACGACTCCTCTATCAAGATGGCGCAAGGAGGAGTGCGCTCAATGTCGGCGTGGCATTTGCTATCAGCAACAACGGCACTCGCACACGACACCACACGTCACGATTCGAATGAGTGCTCGATTCATACATAGGCCACACGCGACAGCCACTTGGGGCTCTTGACGAAACTTTGGGAATCCGTCGTCATTTTGGACCAAACGCAAAATTAGACAAGAAAAAATACCTATACTTTATCTCCTGCAACAGCAAGTTTCAACTTACAACAGCAGTGTTCCGTTTGCTGCTTTCTGACTTATAGGGAGTGGTAAGGGAGAGTGTCCTGAAGGACAGCAAAGTGTCTGTTGTAGACTAGATTTCTCGAGATGAGAGATGAGATGATCTCGAGAAATCAACGCCAAAGAACTTTAGCCATTAAATAGTTTTTTTCATATAAACATATAAGAGATCGGTATCTTACAGTATCGGTAAGTTTTTTTGGCTGCTTTCTTTTTCCCCCTAGTATAAACACAAAATAACTCGCAACTAGACAAATGCTTTCGATGACTGTGTGGTGGAACGGTCGAAACTAGACTAAAGTTGAATGAATCAACACAAAGTATTCAAGACTAGTGGAGTAGTGCACAACCAGTGTGCGTCCGCACTAACGATATGTACGCAGTCTGATGCTCTGATATAGAATACGTCGCAACTTTATTTACCCATTGCATCATAAACTTAGGTAATATAAATAAATATAAGTCAATCTCGTAGGAATATATTCCTAAATAACATATAATCATATTACAAGAAAGGAATGTTAGGTTGCATGTATATTCATGCCTTAGAACCTTAAATTATGCAGATAGGTAGCTTAGACACAATGCACATGTTATGAAAAGTTATGTGGGGAACTTCTGCAATAAATGAACTAAGTAACAAAAATTTATTCACCCTTTCTGGTTTTCGACTGCATATTTCGTATCAATTTAATATAACACTTATATGTGTATTTACTTAATTAAGATAAAAACACCCGTTTGCTTGTTTTGTATGATATAATACACGACATAATTACCCAATAATCGTTATCAGTCGGAAATAGGAGATAAATAAGAGGTGGCATTATTAAAAACACCTTTTTTTGTTCAATTCTTCAAAAGGAATAATATCATACCATATACGTAAGTACACACTTTTAGCTGCATCACCTTTTTAATTTATCAAGATAATTCGGTGTTTCCTTTAAAACATGTTCACCGGTCGAACGACATTATTATTAATTGTATTGTATAATATAGAATACATTCTTTATAAGAGACCTCCCACTATGTGAAAAATGTTACAGCATTTAAAAAGTTTATTAGATATAAACTTAATTCATAAACTCTAGTGCTTCTTCTGGCGTAGTGGCGTAATATACTTCTTATCTACGTTTAAAAAATATATGAATGAATGATGATGGCACTAGAATTAGGAAATCTAGGAGGAGATCTAGGAAATTAAGCTTCTAAAAGAATTAATGTGACAATCGTCAGCCTCTGTGCGGAATACGATATCAATCGTAATCATTTGCAAAAATGAGAGTTCATTTAACGCAAAATAAAGTACCTTGAAACCTTTTTATCTAACGATAGTGATTAGAATAGCCTCCGGAAAAAATGTACAGAAAACATGTATTACATATATAATTCTAATAATAGTTACATCATATTGTTCGTGTCATGTGAGCTAGCGCAGAGCTTTGCGAGATATCGCCGAGGTCAGCGGTCAATCCGTTACTTCCGACTTTTACTACAAAGCACAATGTTTCCGCGTACGATCTCGATATGTTTAATAGATTTATCTATATTTATGTATAGAAACATACCTTAATTTATTGTTTCTACATTTTTCAATAATGTGTATATTAAAATTAACAATACCTTTGGATTTTGGATCTTTGGTTCTCTTTGCATTCCGAGTCTACTCGTGGAACTATTCCACTAGTGGAAAGAAAAGTGATATACCAAGTCTACGATGTCAAAAAAAATAGTATTTTTATTTACTACAAATTTCATAATAGTTCGTGTAATTTAACCCGTCCAACTAACTTCGCTAGTGCAACGAGTGAGTGATATCCTGACAATATTGCTTTTACTAACATCTCTCAATACATTCCAACAAAAGCTTGGGTTTTTACGTCTCAATCATCAGTATGCTGGACGCGTTGCATCCACGGTCGTGACTGTTACTCATATCCAACAATGATACCTCAATGTGGTCTGCGGTGAGTTTAGTCAGAACACCTCAAAGCTTTACACTGTAAAAAGTTACAAGAAAACAACGATGACGGCCAATCGTATGAGTGTTGTTAAAGTAATTGAAAATATTCTTTGGTCACTCTATTTGCATGCACCCTTTTTTATAAACGAAATATTTTTTTCCTTAACGGTAGAGAATGGTCTTTCGTTGGCATGGGTTAGAATTAGGTATATAATATGACATATAAAATTAGAATTAATTATCGTTATCTCTATATTGATAACATGTGCATGGCAACGTTTACTTTTATTCAATATCAAAACGAAAAATGGTTTATGCTGTAAATTATAACGAGTAACAAGAAACCAACATCTTAGCGTCACAGTTTCTCTCGCATTGTCAAGTTTTACGAGCAGAATGAACAATTGTCGAGTACACATTTACGGTGTATTAACTGCCGTCAACTAATCGCAGTTTAATTACTCCAGATAATTGATTGTGTGTTAGATCAATATTCCATTGACGGTTAGCGTATCTTTAATGGGAAATTACGATAAATACTTTGTATAATAATAACTACTAACTACTTTGACGTAATGAATATTTATATGATAACATTATCCTAAATATGAGTAATATGTCGGAACTGTCGTCCTAATTATTTCCGGTGTTTGATTTATTTTTTGTTTTGTAAAATAGATATATTGTATTCTAAGTTCAGATTGCGAGTGATCTAAATGAACTGACATGTGTGTGTTTGTATGCTACAAAAAAAAATCAATATTAGGCTGATAACTTGTCAATTACTACTAGGTATAGTATGCGATATGAAAATACAAAAACATACGTATAAAAAGAGGAAATTATTTTTCTCCTCAAATAAGTAACTCTGATGTTTTGTAAAATAATTCTAAACTGAAACTTGTTTTATAAAAATACCTTCAAGGAATATTTTTTATTATAAACTTCTTCAATTTTATCTATTTAATAGGGTATAAGAACGCTGCGAAGGAATACCTTTAGTAAATAGTATTACGTAGAGTCACATAGTCTTAGTATCAATTTCGGAGCATTGTACCTCGTTTTAAAGATAAAATAGAATTCGCCCTTAAAGAAACACCCTTCAATCAGGACACAGCAGCAAGAACACTGCTGTTATATTGAGGCAGAAATATGTAGGCGTGGTGGTGCCACAGGAGTCGAACCAGAAGATGTTCCATCACCATGAAATGTATCCTATGATGTGGAGGAACGCTTGAGAATGGGTTTAAACGTTGATGGTAGCATGTAATTTTATGTAAACACAGTCATAGATATAATCTAACTGATACCAAACGTCTATCTGAAAATGTCCATTAAATTTTTTCTTAGTTACTTTTGAGTTGTAAATGGACATCAAAGTGTAGTAACCCAGCATCCAAATAAGTAGTATTGAGAACGTCATCGGTTTGTTTGTATGGAGATTAGAGCTTTCAGAGTATTGTCTGACAATGATTTTCGTGGAAACTGAATACCTATTATGTAGCGAACGATGATATTTTTATTTTCATTTGTAAATTAATAAATACAATATATTATTATAAGTATGTCTCGAAAATTTAAGTACATACGACTTCATACACAATAACATTATTTATCATGATTGCTGTGCAAATGTGATGTCTATGTAACGATATATACAAAACAAAAACGTTTATATGTAATGATTGCGATATATAATATATAATACATTTTTCTTTTTATAGTACTGGTAGAGAGCAACAAATGCTTAACTTCAACATTTTATCACATGCGAAAACAATTAAATAGTGTTGAGAAACCACCGTATGAACGTAAAACATATAAGAAAACTAACATTGTAAAAATACATACGCTTGAACAACATTACCCTTCTTCCTTCAAAATAAAGGGTATAGAATGTCGTGTACGTACAAATAGCTTTTTCCTCTTGCGAGCCTATACATTTTCTGGGTAAATCCATCTCTAAATATGGTCAACGTGAACAAGGCTAAAACCTCGCCTAAGGGCGTGAACCAATTATTATCGACCTGACCGCATTCATTGATCAAATAATAGTATATGGTAGTAGGCATGCATGAAATCATACACATAGCACGTTCATAAGAAAATAATTTTTAGCAAATAACATTTGTTGAAATATTGATTTTTCAATAAATAATGTAATCATTGGAAAACAGATCAACATAATATAAGAAGAATGAGAAAGATAAACATCATTGTAAAGATTGTTCAAATTTGAAAAACCACAAAGTTAAGGTTGACAAAACGCAAAAAAATGGAAATCACGCGCGATAACTACTAGTCAAATTGAAACGGGCAAATATCAATTCTGTTAAGTTAATTATGTGTGTATGTAATTTTCATCGTGAAATCAATATGGGTTTTTCTTTAAAATTAGGAACCGTCAGACCATAATTTTCCATCTTCAATCACAGCCTTTTCGGAGTCTGTACAAAAACGGTGTATTTAGGTATTTATGGGAGTTGATTAAGTGGCTATTTTTCTTATACAACATTGTTATTTGTGAAAAAAATAGTCTGAAAAGTCTAAAAGTCTCATAACTTGTGATGTAACTACAACTTGTAACTACAATTAACGGATTTACGTCCAGAGATTGCGACTTAATTCTTCTTCATTTCAAAATATATTTTATACTCCCTTTTATATTATTTGTATAGCTTAGTGAATTAGACAAATTTAGTGCAAAGTTATATTCATATAACCACCACGTTTTAAATTACAAACAATATGATGTGATCCAAGAATGAAATAATAGGCTTAATTTTTTCTTTCAATGTAATCACATAATCTTCAGTGGTTAAAGCGTTCGCCTCAAAGTTCGTGTCAAGGAAAATAACACAACGGACACGCGAAGTGACTTATTAAAAATTAATAGCGATCATTAATCATACCGACGGTATGCCACCAGCCTCACTTTACTACCAGCCTTAATTTACTATATGTAGACTATCGCTACCAGCCTCCGCGGCCGTAGTGACTTTTAAGTCCCACAGCTGGGTCTAATCTAATAAGTAAATAATCGTCCCGCAGAGGTTTTGCCAATCGTAATTAGAACAGACGGATATTCTTTCTTTTCGAATAAGACACCGTCTTCAGGATTTCTGAGTCTGCAATCATCAAATTCATCATGTTTCATCAAATTCATCACCTCCTGTATCTCACACTTTCCTTGCTTCACAGTACGATAAAAGAAAGTAGTAATGATAAGTATTCTGGCTATTCATGCTGTATTGATATCTACCACTATATATCGATTAATAAATAATTCGCACACTTTTCATAATCAGCAGACTGCCCTTATTTTTATATATTATTTCAGGCGAGTTTGCAATTATTAATTAAATTATAATTTGCTTATCTAGATGAACATTACCATTGATCCGCGGTAAATTATTATAATAATAAAAAAAAGTAGACTTGTTGACTAATAATTTAATATGACTTACTTAGGGGAGCCCTCGTTAATGAACACTCTTTTAGGTTATAATATCTAGTCATAAATAAAAATAAAAATGAAAGAATAAATAATATTCTTTCATTTTATTATTATTATTTCTTAGGCTTTTATTCAAAATTTAATTATCACGCTTCTAGTAAATTTCACTGTGAATTCACGCCATTTATATCATAATATCACAGCTTCATATGTCTTAAATACTGAGCATTATTATAACAAATTTATTTATATCCCCTGGAAATACAATTACGGTTACCGGTTAGCGGTCTCTATATCACTATGTTAATGTTATTTCTCCGATAATTCCGTATAAAACAGTTGTTTTGTACGAGACCGTCTGTTAGCCTCAATATTTATCGTATCGGAGCTCGGCAACGCGACATAACATGCATTATTAATATTGCATATTAAAAGGTAATATTACGAAAATTATAGATCAATGTATTCGTAAATAATATTGGATAATTACGTCTAAGTCGCATTTTTATTAAAATATCGATGACAATATGTACGATGTTCGCAATTATAAATTATCATACGTTTATTACTCAAATAACGATCAAAGGTCTTCTCAGGCATCTAGTAGTATCTTTATGCTATTGGACCCAAGTCGCCACTCTAAACGAAAGTGGTACGTAGATCGAATCAAAACGAAGAAAACGATCTCAATTAATTGGTGATTATAATTTATATTCACTTCCTATCCAATTAAATAGCACAAAGATTTCAATTAAAACAATCGCATTACATGGTTATAGGGCACGCTGATAGAGAGCGTTGCTGATAACACATGTATATATCTGTCCTCTTATCAGCAAACACTCAATAGATTACATTGTTAGCGCCGAGAGCAATCAATTTGCATACAAACCAACGGTGTCGACTCGTTTCTTAATGCTGAATTTCTTCCAAGAACACGAAACGCAAACGCACATTCAATACATTCAATTATTATGTTCCGAGAAGATGGAATATTGGACAAAGGCTTTTAAAAAGTGGAACAAATGATATTCACTTCATAGTTATATCTACCATTAAAATAATAATAATAATTTTCTTAAATACATTTTTCGTAT
>DWGW01000075.1:0-20772 GCA_018247775.1 Udranomia orcinus
TTTTTTTATTTGAATGCTTGTTGAGCAAAGAGTTAGAGGCACATAACAATAAGTAGCTTACGATCGTATCATTGTTAGAGTGATTTCTAGGCTTCAAAAAAGACTTAAAAAACAATGTTTTTCTAAATGTTCACATAAATTATATAAAATATTAAAATTTTATGCATTGCTGTGTTTGTAAATGCAGTTTTTTATAGTGATCAATCTAAATGCATGTATTTTCAGTTAGATAATTCAATATTATTATATCTGTATACAAATACTATGTTTCTATACAAAATATTAATTTTAATCAGTCTTAAATACATTATCATCAGAATGAAATGTTAGATTTTTTAATTAGAGACAATTGTTAAATTATTTCAATTTAATTTTGCACTGAAATTTCAAATTTATATTATTATGAATTCATTATACATTATATTATTCATTATTTATTCCACATGTAACCTGCGTGGTTAATTTTTTCCCCCGTTTATAATGCATGGACAGCTATAACCTAGATTTCTCTTATAATGTGCCAAGTAAAAATCTTAAATGACTTATGTTTGATTCTATATCTTCGATCATGTTTCTTAATTTTTTTAAATGTCTTATTTTTCTTTTATTTTTAAAATTAGTAAAAGGAAAAATAGATTGAAAACTTAATAATTAAACTGATTATTAGTTAAGTATGCTGTTAAACTTTTATTTTGGCATTCAAATATATTTCAAATATCTAGATTTCTTTAAATAATTTATGATTTATGTGGATCTTAAGTTATATTTTGATTATATACCATAGACTGTAAACCAATACGACGAAATATCTTCCATGAATTAAACTTAATGTCTTTGACAGCACTATTGCTAATTACATAAAAGATGATCACTTTTATAAGTTTAAAAAATATAAACCGCCTGAAAGTTTTGTCTTTACATCGATTACACTATAACTAATATTATTATTTAGTAGTCGTGACCCGTGAAAACAACATTTAAATTATATCTCGTTTCTGTAACTAAAAGTGTTTTTTTAATTTAAATCTTAATTCAATTTCTTCTTGCATATCAAGGTAATCTAAAGCGTCAATTTGCTAATAAGTGTTATATATTTGAAAAATCAATTGTTTTAGCGATGAATGTGAAAAATGACCTAGTTCATTTATTTATGTGTGAAATAAAAACTAACTGAAAAATTTCTTCCAAAGTTTTATTACTACGTTTTAATTGTTAGTTGTAAATCTAATCCATTGTTGCAAATCTTATCCATACAGGAAATTAGTACATTACCAAGTAATAGAAATATGTAACAAATGCTCTCTGAATTCCTAGATTAAGCTTGTCCTTGTTCCTTTATTCGACTTATTTATCATGTATTGTATATAGCAACTTATTGCATGCAGGACTTATTTGACAAATAATTTACCTTCTAATACTGATCTCTAATACGAAGATCATTCAAAACATTATAAACGCTCTGCTGATGATTACTACGTCTAGCAAACGTGGCTATGACTATATATATGATATAACACATGTACAGTTTTCCAAATACATCCGTATGTGTATCATTAGCGAAAGTAATTGACAATATATCTGACAAATAAGGGCGATTGTACTTGAACTCCTTTTAAGTCTGTTGAATTTGTCGATCCGGTTCCAGTATCACATTTCTATCGCTCCACTTCTCCCAAGAATGATTTTGTATTCGCAATCCGTTACACTTGTAATCTGATGCTTTTATACACGCCTATAAAAGCGTACGTGTGTACAAAATTGCCAAACGCGTTAAGTTTTCACTCATAAGTCATTGAATCGACGCCAGTTCCAATTCGTTTCATTCCGTATTTCTCCGTATACTCCTAAAGTGTAGAAATGTGACATTATCTTGATATAACCTCGTTTCTTCCGGTAGCCTTTTAAATATTTAATTAATAAATGTAATGTGTCGATCAACAATTTATTCCCTGTTTTGTAAATTTCGTGAGAAACAATATAAATGTTACATAGAGTGGCATTACCGTGGAGTTGATGTACTGTCGGTTTAATATGAAGACCTTTACAATGATAGCAAGACATTATTGGTGGTTAATTAACTTTAATATGTTTAAAATATTGTATGTTAAAAGTATGGTACACGACGAAATTCGGAAGCTAATTTACATTGAAATATTAAAAAACCAAAGTTATTTATCTATTTAAATTGTAGACTCATCGCATATACTGCATGAACATTCATTAAAATTTTCATTACTAATTTGAATTATTATTAATGAAAATGAAAATGAAAATATTATTAAAATATTAAATTAATACTAAAATGTCTATCGCGTAGACGAGGTACCAAACAAATAACCTTACCTACAGTAAATTGTTTGCAAGTTAGAGGAAATTCAGAATTCACGGTATGTAGAGGACGTGAACGAAATTGTGATGAATTTTGTAAGTGGAATTATGATATCTATTTGACTGATGTAGTTGTGTCCTACGTTATGGGTATATTTGTTTTCTTCGTCTAAGCTCCATAGCTTGAAACATCACTAACAAATATCACAGTAATATTAATCTGTCGGCTGTCGGTTATTATTTAGACTATTTATGTCAATCTTAGGAGGCTTATTGAACAAATAAACATGAAGAACGATTGATCTGTACTATTATACTTACTTTTAATTACTATAATATTATGTTTAATTAAAACTATGGTGTATGAATATGAGATTAGGTGAGTGTTACAATCGTTGTAATCGTATGCAAATCTTAATTATTTTCATGTGTACCCCTAATATAATATAAAAGAAAATATTTAAATAGTCATTACGATTAGATAGTCACTGTAATAAATCTGCTAAATTGTATTTGTAGTTAGAAAGTTAATCAATAGTTTTGACGTTTGGTGCTAAAGAAACAATGATTTCCCGCTCGACATTGTCTCTGCCTAAAGCTGCAATGTCGGACGGGCAATTCTTTAAATGTATATGTGATTTCTAAGTTGAAGTTTTCTTTTTAATTTTTGTCTTGTGCCGAAATATCTTTACATTCTATTAATATTTTTAATGAAATTTGTACCAGATTTCTGCACTAATTAATTAACTAATCATACAATTTTATTATGTGCTTGCAAAACTCTGGGCATTTACTTACGTTTCTAAATTATTATATGACTCGAAGGTTAAAGTTTTCATTGATTTGCATTTTTAATTTTAAGAGTCTAGTCATGAGTCTGACGATGTAGAATGCTGTCACAGAGATAATCTTTATTTACTGGCGTATTTTAATTTAGTTTTTCCATTGGCGACCTGATGAAATAATCACACAAATACTCTCATAAAAATGTGAAATAATTTGAGTTTAGTTATTATTAATTGTTCGTTAGTGGCAGCACCGATGCGGTTCTATTATATATATATATTGTGAAATCAATTCTGTATGTTTTCTGCATATTTCGGTATCGAGTTATGTTGTGTTGGTACGTTATTGTGAATGTTGTATAATTGTAAATTCCGATGACGTTGGTGTTAGGGACCTGTTTGACAATGGATTTGCTTGATGTTACTATTACACAGTATGTATCTATATGTAAAATAGTAGTTTAAATCTTATGTATAGCACAAAGTCTTGTTTATTGTTTGTTTAATATGATTATATGTATTGGTTAATGAAATAATGTTTACGTTATGAATAGGTCCCTAATAGTTGCTGTATATTTCGACATAATGTAAGGTAGGTCGGAGTGCGTGGGTGCGGGGGGTGGCTCGTGTGTTGCGTCGTTAGATGCACGTATACTCTGTTACATATCACGCAATTACGTCTGGTTTTAACCGTATTGTAAATAGTTGTTCCCGTAATCCTTACATGCAGTTGTATTGCGAGTGCAATACCAAGCCATACCCACGGTCTCTTGTTGCGATGTCTCGTTTCTATTGTGCAAGTTTTTTTTTAAAGGAAAATAAATATTACTATCTGGATGGAGGATGCTATTGAATCCTTGGGTAAATAAGTTTTAGACTGTCTCAACATGTTTCGCAAACATCACGTCAGAATGTTGTTGCATTAAAGAATCAATAAAATATTAGAAAAATATATTTAAGGACAAATTTTGGTAGAGTACCATAATTCGTAATTTATAGGTTCTGATTATCTTCACGATGGTTCCGTTTTACCCTCATAGCATCAAATGTTGAACAAATTAATAACATGATCTCGAAAATAAGAGGTCAGATCGAAATTCACAATTCATAAATTGTGTATTATGTAATTAGGTTTATCATAAGAGCAATAATCTTTTTAGACTCGTGATATTTGCAAACAGTTTGTGACAGAGCAAGAAACTGTTCTGCGATCGATGCCGTAGCATGCGATTGACAAAAAACTTGCACCATATGAATGAGCCCTAAGTCTTGTTGATATCTTACTGATGTAAGACATTTTGTGAGTAGTGCCTTATTTAAACGTTGTTTTGGTGACGAAGTTGTAGAGCTAACCGGCCGTCGCACTGCCAATGGCGCATATCGCACAAGAGACCACGCCCATGTCTGTATATTGTGATATAAGTTGGTAAGTGGATTTCTTTTATGTTGCTCAAAATTAAATTTTCATTTTCGATCTGTGTACTTAAAATTCGTGAAATTTGTAAGACTGTATTTTATTTTGTTATGTAAAATTGTTAATTCCAGGTTAATATTATAAATATAGTTATTTTGAGATTCACGTGTGTTTCTTTCGATCGAAATAAAACCCAACTGGTAGATAAAAATAAATAATTTATTTAAAGTTGATCGCTTTCCATCGGTGCGACCGGAGCTCGGGTCGACGTGACTAGACTGTACACTCAACAATTCTTAAATCATGTATACATATAAACAATATTTCTGTACGAACAGAAAATCAATACTTAGTAATAATAACCGTTACTTTACTACTTACTGTAAATATAATTTATAAACCTAATACTCGAGTATTAGAACAATTAAATCCACAAAAATACATAACACACTGTCAGGAGTTACATTAATTAATTTGGTTAGTCTTGGTAACTTTGGTTCTAAACGACAAGTCTAAGGATTGGCGGCGCCCTTCTAACCGCTACGGGTTCAGTCAATCGCAGTATAGTTTTTGGATGGATTCGTATTAAAGCCAACAGAGTTATCCATTTGCATACTTTATGTATCGTAAAGTTCCTCGAGTTGTTTAGGAATAACAATTAGGAACATGTTTACGTGACGGTCGTTAAAATCTAACGCCGCTTAGAACTCTGTGTCGCCGAGTACATTGTACATCAGGCGTTTAAAAGAATTCGACTGTTGGATATGCTCTTCGTGTAGTGAGTTTACCTGGGAATAGAAAAGGTTCATGGTTAAATTTGGATTCGTTTTATATGGATTATACAAAACATGATATTATATTGAAAATCACAAATTTACTGATTTATTAAACTTATCAACATTAGGGTCATAACTAGGTAAATAGTATTATTATAATCCAGTGGTACAGGTATATATTTAGGTCCAGGATTGATTTTATTCTACGGCGATTTGAGGAGACAATCAAATAAAATAAATCAGAAAAATATTGAATATGATTTTAATAATTTTAACTATCAAATACAAGTAGGTAATGTGCAATATACTTACGAAGGTCGTTTGTTTTCCTTTCGAGGTCGCGTTTTGATTTTGTTTCGGAGGTGGCACTGGCCTCTGAAAACAAATCGTGCGGAAATGTAAGTTATATAAATAATGAAGACAACGTTAACGAATAATTTATTTTACTATGTAGTACAGACTAGTTAAAGCATGAAAAGTTTTACAGCATATTGGTGCATTGTAAGAGCACGATTTAAACGAATTATTGAGCTTCTTTTTGAATACCACTAACTAAGCTCAAAAGCTTGTACTTAGCTATGTTTTACCTTTGCCTAACTATCGATGCTACTGGGACATCTCAATAATATCAATAGTATGACTGTTTTTCGAAGTCAATAGTTTAGGCAACCTATCGACAGTGTACCAATAGTTAGGCAAGCTGTTGTGGTGTTGCTAGAGAATTCGATCCCGGGATTCCGAAAACCGAAATCCCGGCCAATTTTTCAGTATCCAAATCCCGGGATCAAATTCCCTAGGTGTTGCACGCACCTTGTTGGCCGGCGCGGTGAAGACCTTGGTCTGCGCGACGGCGGGCTGCTCGACGGCGAGGCCGGGCTCCAGCCCGTCCTCCTGCAGCGCGCGGAACGTCTCGGACTTGGCGGGGTCGTACAGCAACGTGGGCTTGTGGCTGCGCGGGCGGGCGGTCGGGACGGTACTCAGGTTAGTTTAGTTTAGTTTTTAGTCGGTTAGCGGGCGCAACGAAATCATAGAGAGAAAACGATATTAGACTCGTCGCCGGCGACACATTATGGGGCGGAAGCGTTAGTACGTGTGCGGACGTTTAGTGTTTGTTTTTCAGGAAGGACAGGTCGATAAAAATACTAACATTAATCGTGTAGAACAAGTTCTCTAGCTTACAATAAAATTATAGTAACGATAGTATATTAATGTTTAAATACGCTTTTATAATTTTTTATTAAAACTAAGTTTTAGATACTAATGATAGATCGTGGTCGCGACATGTTTCGCGCGTTTGCGTGAAAGTGCGTGAAGTGTCGCTAGTGTTCAACACTTTTGTGAGCGACGCGTCGACGTGACGTGAACATTTGAAGTTGAATATGGCGAAAAGTAGACGAAGATCGAAAGAGTCGAAAGATAGCAAATAAAATAAATAAAAAAGCATTAATGCGTCATGAAAGAACGGCGTCGACTGTCGTAATGGCGGCGTTTCTAGTAAAACACTTGCCTCTTGACAACGTGTGGACGCCCGTAATGGCCGTTAGAGCTATGTGAGCAAAGAAATACTTTTATTATTACATTTTAATTATCATAATCTTCAATTCTCAGCCATCCATTATTATCCTTTCGTTTGTTTATAAATAGCATTAAATTATCAAATAGGTCATATGTACAATTTATGTGTATGACATTGCAGCAAAAGGGGCACAAAGCTAACAAACGATAATTCAATTTTTATCAATGCACTCTAAAATAAGACACTCTAAAATTATATACATTGCAAAGTATGGAACTAAACGTCTTGTCTGTACAGTTTCAGAATGTCAGTTATTTTCTTTTGGCACAAAGCCATGCTCTTGAAATTCAGTTCGTTATGAACGTAATTCGACCTTTGATTTCGGTTCTGAAACATCTAGGAATTTTTCTTTAAAAGTTTTGATCTAAGACTTTCTATGTTGACTCATGTTCATATTCTGTGGAGATACTTACGGTAGAGGCGAAGTCTGCTGTCTGATAGAGTTGGCGATGTTTTGTTCAGAATATAGATTGATGGGAGAGTTGAACTGCTTATGCACCACCTATAAAATTACGTAAATATGACGTCATCGTCAAAGCACGATAATAAACTCGAGGATATACAAGATTATGATATGATACAGTTACTCAGATGAAAGCAATTGTCCATGACATTATCAATCTAGTAAATAAAAAGTTTAAGAAGTATAAAAACAATTAAGCGTCCTTGAATAATTGCTTTCTCCGGTAGCAATATATATGACGATGAAAGAAAAAAGATGAAGAAAACCAGTACACCAAACTATGACACCAACCCGATGAGAGTATACAACAATGAAGAAGGAAATCAAAAAAGATGCCGAGACACAAGAAATGTATTTAAGTACTGTGGATTCACTGCATATAATAACTACCCATAATGAATCTAAAACTGAATTATTTATTACCGTCAATATAATTTTAATTCAGAAATTAAGTGATTTCTTATCAGACGCAATTTTTCATTATTTATATGCATGTTATAATGTTGTGAATACATAGGATTCATTAGCGTCTCTGTAATTCTAAATCTCCAAATTTTGGTACACAAATGATACACAGAAACCCAAAGACTTATAAATGTGGACGATATATATAAAATTACGGCAGAAAGAGCATGCTATCGAAAGTTGATTACAGGTGTAATCAATTTAAAACAGAAGACCGGATCAAAGTTCATCCTTAGACCGACCACAGAGAAATATATAATAATGAATCACGATGCAGTGAATCTACAGCTATCAAGTCTTCGATTTGTACCAGCCGAAGTAGATGAACAGATCATGCATAAAGCTCATGATGTTTGCGTTGGCACGTATCACACAATCGCTTAATGAACCACCTTGTTGGCGTCTTCGCCCACCACTCGCTGCAACACCGATTCGGCCACCTGAGTTTTCCCAAAAATTCTCAATATTACACAATGATCTCTGTATGTAAAATTAAAATTTTCAAACAATTTAGAATTTAAGGACAAACTCTTTATTTTTGGATCCACATCAGGATTATTACGCTATAGTATTTACTAGTCAATTCTCCACAGAATCAAATTTCGTTACTATAATCGGATTTATTAATTAATCCTGGTCTTGTGGGCATGTTAAACTTGTTTCGTAAGGATTGCTTATTTTATGCAGTGTGAAGTAAAACATATTTTACATACATCAATACAACACAATACAATATTGAATATACAATGCTTTTCAAACACAACAACCTAAAAGCTATGCTGAAAACATTTAATAGTAAGAAATTAATGGAAATAAAGAGATGTAAGTGTGTGCGTGCATTTGAGTGTGCATATCATCGTGCAATACATGTTCCTATTTTGGTTTTAATATGTGCAAACTTTGCCAAGACTATATTAACAAAGAAGATGTAGGTGGGCGTATTTTTTGTTCTCAAAATAGGTACCATGTCGTAATTGTGATTGATCCAAGTCTTATTAATCATGATTCGATCACGGTTTTAAATATAATTCCTGTATGAGTTAGTGGATAATTTAAACAAGTATAAAATCTGGAAAATTCGCATCAGGTTCGCTTAGTTTTATGTAGGTACTTTGCGATATTATAATCGCTTCGCTTATTCATTAGTTTAGAAGTACTTAGATGTTTGTATGAATCTATGAATTTATGGCTTCTTAGTGAGTAATAATACTCGTAGTTATTACGATCTAAAGCGAATTCCATAGCGAAATATTTCAAGTCTATGACTAGTAGTTGCTCGAGCGTATTTCCGGCGACTGAAATAATTCCAAGGTGATTTTTTTAAGTAATGGTACTAGTAAATCACTTAACATCAGATCATCTATGAGTACCTACGTATTATTAAACATTAGTGCTGCCTTTGCATATTTATAATCGTCTCCAATTCTAACACGGCGCTACTCATACTCAGAAAAAAATACTCCTTTTAAAGTATAGTCGTTTAGAGGCGTTTTAAAATCCTTCTGCATAACTTCAAACTAGAATCTAAGCGTGATCATTGCTCTTAATGCGGAACATATTAAATCACAAGCAGTACAAAATACGCCTATACATATATATGTACTTGTACCTGTCTGAACTTGTTATACCTATGTCAATTTTTTTTTGTTTTTGTCTTCAATATTTAAATGTACTAGGATCATATGAGTTTTCGTGAATTGGTTGTATTTGAGTAATAGTGTTGTGCACACGATGAGTCCACATTACCTTTTGCCTCATGAGTGTGTCGCGGTAGTCGTGGTGCGGCGGTGCGCGCATGGCGGGGTTGGGGTGGTGGCGCAGATAGCTCTCTGTGGGGCCTGGCTCGCGGCGCACCTTCGCGCCCGGCAGCACCAGCGGAGTGGTGCGGTATGGCTGGAACATACATTACATTACCATCATTATACCATTGTCATATTTTATTTGTTATATAATAATATAAATAAGTATTTATATCTTTGTCCGTCATGTATGACTTGCTCCTGCTCTCTTCTGTGAAGGTAATCCGTAAGATCCTGTAAGAAATCGCTAATTAGCGATAAGACCACCTTTAGTACGCATCAGCTTCTCCTAATTATTTTGTAAATGTATTTTTCTTTTTTTTCTGGCGTGCAATAAATAATATTTATTTATTTATTTACATTGGTACACGGATACGGTTAACTCCAGTGGTGTGGTACGGCTGTACCATTGTTAGATTGTTGTTACATTGTGTGGGTTACCCGGGCCCTACTCACTCATTAAACTTTCATTTATTGAACGTTTAAGAAGAATATCTTAAGTCTATCTATAATATACCTAATAGACAATATTTCCACTAACTCGTATTGGAGTAGCGTTGCGGAATATGACAAAAAGTTGATACACCATAAATTTTCCGCTATTTTTGCAAGGCCTGAATTTCATTTCATGGCGCTGTTTTAATTCGAATGGATGGGAATTAACCTAAATGTGACATGTTTTCTTTCCGTTAAAATTAATATATATTGTTCATTTTTGGACAATATATACGAACTAGATTGTTTCATTTTAATGACTACCCGAAAGAGGCAAAGTTATATATTGTTAAAATTCCTCAGTTATAGAATTAAGCCACGCGTTTTAATGCTGGTTCTGACTAATAAAGTCCATTTTTCACGGCGCGTCAAAGTGTAACGATAAATAATTTGCAACCCTGATTGCTTGAGCGATGTGGCGCGTCCCGCGTCTAATTATATCGCGAGGTTATTTCATGTGGGTTATGATTTCTGACACGATTTCGTTATATTTCTGATTACGCGCCCAATGTGGGTCACCCTTTCAAGAAGACCGTTTGAAGTACCGCCGGATGCACCATTTTCTTGTGTTCGCGATATTATTTGATCTGGTTTGATTCGAATTGGGTTTACACATCGTAACTTACACGTAGTTATCTTTAGTTATTTATTCACGGCAATGGGTAGTGGCCTCCACTAAAGACTATGACATCCACACTAAAAGTAGTTTTGTACCTATGTCAAGGTGAAGTGCAAACTCTGTTTGTTTTTATTGGAGTTAGTAAGTACCTAAGAGCATGCTTTTTTGGGCAGTGTTAATTTATCTTTATTGGTGTAAGAGTATAATAAGTCTTTTGGGAAAATACAACTTAATCCATACATTCTCTAGCCGTTCATTCTTAAGTATGATATCTACCAAGTCTATTTAAGGTTGGAATAGTTTCAATGGTTTCAATAGATTTAATGATTCTGTTCGAATACAGCTAGCATGTTTCGTAATTAGGTAGAAGCATTAAGTTCCATGGAAATTAACGGCAGCAAGGACCATAAAATAGGCACTGCGCAAACAATGAGCTTCGACGTTTATTTCCGTCCATTGCATGTTTATAGTACCGAGCTTTGGTAGTTTTAGACCTTGACGCAACAATTCGTTATTCATTTAAAACTAAAAGCAATTAGCTACATCTGTGTTTTTGGGCTTGCAAGAAAATGAAAAACCTTTAGAACATCATTTGAAGAAGGAAAATAACTTTTTGTGATTGACTTAGCGGCATTGTTGTTTACCAATTACCTACTATTTTGATAATTTTAATGGTATCTTTAATATATATATTACAATAAAAATGTCCAGTATGTATTCTTTGCAGAATCCACTATACTCGTAATGTTCTAGAATCCATCAGTTTCTGCATGTTAGTCATTCTTAAACCACTGTTATTCGTGTCCTGGCATTGTAATGGGAGCATTTTAAAGTTATAAAGCCGCAGAGAACCAGATATTTTGAAGTCTGAAGAAGAAGTTGAAGAAGAGACAACTTATGAGATAAAAAAAATTCGTGCTAATAAAAGAAATTTTAAGATTTAACATTGGAATGTGTTTACATTATTCATTTCGCGATCACCTACTTACGTGTTATCTCAGAATAAGTTTATGAAAAATTTACGCTACACGCTGCAAGTATTTTTCACGCAGTGGAAAGTGTCCAATCCTCGTTTTAGTGACGGTTTCAACGAAATAACGATGGCATTGAGGCAAAAATAGAGATCACAGCTGGCCATTTAAATGAAGTATAACAAAAACATCATGATTTTCGTGAGACAACGTTATTTTAATAGATTAAAGATATCGCTTTTCTGCCTTTTTTTAAATCCCCTTAGATTTTCCATCAGGAGCACATGACACACATAAAAGCTATAAGTTCATTATTATAACAGTAGTTCATTTACAATACTTTCTTTATCGCCAATATTTCATTACAATATATTATAATAGTTGAGTATCAATAGCTACTGCTATAGTTATTCAAAGCATAAACGAAAACTCAGTTACATTTAATCGATAATTCGAGTAAATTCAAATTCTTTTTCTACATTTTAATTACCGATTTAATTTTTCTCCAAGAATTCTGGTATCCTTAGGGAAGCGACATTTATGATTGAAAAGAAATAAGATTCAAAAAGACTTTCATGCTATAAATATTGAGAGATGTAAATGTGTCATGTAAATATTTTAGTTTATTGTTAAAAATGTATAAGTGTAAACCAATAAAACACACATGAATATTTTTATGAATATGTAAGTCGTAAAAAGCTCATGAAATATTACATCACATATTTTGTAACACAACTCCCTAAGCCTCGAGTGTTCCAAAATTAGTTCACGCTTGGACGTTAAAGATGCAGTATTGAAATTGTACCACTAGATTAGAGATTCACACGTTATGGTAGTTCAGTAGTAGATAGTTGTTCTGGAAGGCACATCACTCTGTCACTACGGAGAAGAATGCGTTAGACTAAGTATGACGGGCAACGAACCCAGTTGGAGACGACTTCATCTTCGGGATGCTTAGGGTCTTGGTACCCGTTTGGGAAGAAATTGGGGTTGACCGCCATCGTGGTAGCACTCGCTTGGACGGACGAGTCGTAGGGCGAACCGTCGCGGACTGCGTCTCCAGTCGCTCCCACCCAGTAAACAACGTGATTTCAATGCAATCTATTTTGGAAATATGACGGGAAAATAGGCGTCAGCGTGGGCGAGAGCCTCCATGCCGTCGGAGCCTTGCCGACTATTCGCATGAAATATTCGTTATTTACAGTTGGGTAATTTCGTACTACAATAAATAACTGAATCGCGAAAGTAATCAAGCACGTAATCCGCGAAAATGGTCTGATGAGACGATTCTTATGAAGAGATCGTCCATAAGGGAAATTCATCAAATCAAACGCTATTGCGTCTTTAATACGTGTTTTCGGTGTGGGTAAATCTATACACGTTTATTATTCTATGGTAATTAAGAGTAAGGATAAGTCTGGAGTCTTCAGACAGCCTATTACGCTTGTCAAAATAATCATGAAAATAGACCAGGCTTTCAAACCCAGAGCTCCTTATTCTTTCCCTATTAAACTAATGTAGAGCCAACTTTTATGATACAAACTCTATTTATTGTGAAGACCGTATTGCAGTTGTTGTCTGGTTTAAACTGTTAGGTGACAGATTACTGACAGATAGGTGAGAAATTAAGTTCGTTCATAATAATTCCATGTACTCGTATTTGTCGTTTTTATTAATATTAAGTTTTGTAGTGTCTCTACCCGAGCGACCAATATAATATGTAGCTTACCGAGAAAAACGATTTCGTTCTTACAAATCAAGAAGCAATGTTGCTTTAAAGATAGATGTTTGAAAGGTTGCGTTCTCCCGTAACGGAAAATCATCTTATTGCATTACTACGCATATTGTTTACATTCGTTTATCGGGATCTTTCGTCGTAATATTTCAGTGTTATTACTCAACTGCAATGCTAAGTAGGTAGTACAGACGTCGTCGCCGTAATCTATTATTGCGGAGTGTGATTCAGTAACAGATTTAGCGAACGTTCTGGATCCGTACCAGTGATCCGATTGCGCCCAAAAACGTTATTCAGCTTCCAGTACCAGCTAGCTCCTGTTAATGTCACCGCTTCCAATGGTCCTAATTAACATTACATAATTACACGCTGTTTTGGCACCTTTCCAGCCTATAAAGTACACGGTTTCGTTTAAAAACATCGTGGTTAACCTATTTTGTCGTTTATTTTAAACAATAAAAGCAATATAATAGTGTTAACGACAAAACGTGCTGTTGAAGAACGCATAGCTTTGCAGGTTCCGTGGATCATAAAAATGAGCGTCGTTGAGCCCGGGTTTTGTGTAGAATGGATCAGAAAAGTTGGTTGGTTTCGTTTGTTGTTGATATAGTTTTTTAATGTACGTTATGCAGTGCTTATCAAGAATATTACATTTCAGAACTTTTTAAATAAGCTGATTAATTGAATGGTCACTTTATTTATTTGTTATACTTATAACTGACAACTTTACTAATGTTTTACGTAACATATGTAATCTCAGAGATTGCTATAAAGACGTGGAAAATTAAGCGGATTACGATTGGATTTTACAAGCGATGATTTTTAGAAAACGTGCCAAAATGTGTGTTTAAAGAAACTCGGATAAAAGTAGAGGATTACAATAAGTATAAGTTTTTAAAACGATAGAACTTACAAAGAAGAAGAAGAAGGAAGAGAGCTAAAGGTAGAGACATAAAGATCAATGCTGCTGGCCTTCCTCCGTTGTGGCAAATTGAATGGGACATTGGGACAAAAAGAACTCCAACCATTATTCTGTCGGTACATAATTTGTCCTTAGAATAATATGAAAATTTAAACAAATCATTTATAAATTACCTACGAGTTTTTACGGTAACTATGAAAGCCACGAGCTTAAATCTACTTTATAATTTTAAATTTAAGTTCTGAAATTAATAATAAAGTACGCAAAATGCATTTTGTCTTTTAAAAGAAAGTATGATGATGCACCGACGATACATAGCAAAATTATACACGATTTTAGTAACCGTGTGAGGGTCGACCTATTTATACTCACGATAGACGTCAGGCACGACACGTTTGCATACTTGTGCCCAAATTCCAAGGAAACTGAAACTGGGTCTATGTGACGACAACAAAAATGACTACTTCGAGACAAACGATATGACAGCAAATGGAATCCAACCAAATAATTTGGCAATGATATGAACTGAACGGTGACACTCACGTCTCTCATTGTGATTAGACTTGTGACAGAAATGAGTAATAAATTTAGTCATCATCATCATTAATCGCATCAGTTCCACTGCAGCGAACCTTTTTAATACGTTGTGGATAAGGTGTTTCGGAATTTCTCAAGGCTATTTATACCTGTCTATTAGATTCTCATTTTTAAATTAATGATAGTGTGAATTTTCCGCCTTACTCATTTTCATCGTGACTGAGCGTCCAAACCGTTGATCGCATCTTTTTGGAACTTGTGTTCTTGGCAGACATCATTACTTGCTTTGCCATTACCTTCCCTAATTCATAACTCCGAGACTATTGCAAATTACGAGTGCATGTGCCAGAAATATTCGAGTGGAGATGAAAATTTAAAAAAAATGTTGTTCAAGCTACAAAATAAGAGTGAACTACAGCTGGTAAGATATTCTTGGGTCGGATTTTGCACATAATTTTACTTCAGTAGAGCACTATTCAAGCTGCCGTTTTCTGGTTCAAAGAGTGTGGTAAGGAAGAGACACTTAACGAAGCGTTACTTCATAGTCCTTAGAGCAAGCAAAGTATGTGTTTATGATTTGTTTCAGCTGAGCAGCAGTAATCACTTATTGTCTATAGATTACATACTCATTTTCTATAATAAAAAGAGAAACGTAGTTTATAAAACCCTGTATAAACTGACCTGGCTCGTGATGGATTCATCGATGGTTTCATCGGTGCGATTGGAGGTCGGCGAGAGCAGTATAGAACGGTACTCGCCCTCTTGCTGCACGGGGAACGGCGCGTAGTGCGAGGACTGCGGCGGCACGGGGGTGCGCGGCAGCGACTCGGGACCACGGAATGCTGCTGGCGGTATCGGGCTTGGGGTTCTATTTAACAAGTAACAAGTGATAATATTGTCCTTTACACTATTATTCTTACACTAATATAAGATGTACGATATTTAAGGCTATTTCTCAAGTTTTCTTTTATAAAAAGTTGAGCTACATTCTTTCAGTGTTTCCTGTTGTTAAAGGCTTAAAGAATCTTCGGGAAGCACTAAAAGCTGTTAACGGTAGTAGCGACGTAGGTATTTGTGTAGCGAAAGTCATAAATACATAATATTGTTATTTTCGTAGGTAGTTAGAACGCTTACAATTCCTTCACGTATATTACGTAGATCGTCGATCTAATTATAAGAAAACCATATCGTTAATTTAGTGATAACTATTGTATTTAGTACCACAAACCTGTAGAACTTTACCTGTTGCAATGTAGTTATCGAAGTTATAGACTTGAGACCTTTTGTAAAAACAGTCGCCAGGTTTACTATTAGGTATATCATGTTATTTCTCTTGCAGTGTCTCGTAACGAAGAAAAGACTAAACAATCGGTTAGTTGCCCTGTAACCACTTCTACTGACACAATGATTGAAATTCTAAATATTGAATTTACAAAACGATTTACATTGAAAAGCTTTTTGTTTGTCTATACTTTGCGCTTTTAGTGATCGTGGGCGTGATTGAACACATGTAATGTTTTTGCTAGTCTTGAAAATGTACAATCGATCATGCATACGATGGAACATGATCTGAAATACGGAGTTACATTGAATGTATTTAATTTGAGAATCGACTTGGCTACACTTGTTATATGTATGTGTAATATCTACTGAAGTACAAGTACGTGAATGCTCCAAATCAGGGGTTGATTGAATGAAGTTAACTAAATAAACATGGACTTAAGTTATTTATTTATCAATGTTTAATTCTTCGAAAGTACCATAGAGTTCAGTGAACGTTAATCGCGATTAAACTATAAGAATTTTGTGATAGAGACAAAATAATAAAAAAACGCATAATATTAAGCTGTATAAACGAATTTTAAAGGACATCAACCCCTGATATGTAGTAAGTACATTTTTATAAAATGCCAATGAGTTACCTGAATGCTGGCGTAGTGACGAACGGCACAGGAGAGCGCGGCGCCGCCGGCGTTCCTCCCTCGCGATCAATGTCCCTGAACATGCCTTGTGCGTAAATATGAGCCTCATGAGACATTGCCATGACATCTCCAACCTGCGTCGGACTGACATTCTGGTAGCTTCAGTCGAGGCCGAGCGGGTTGTAGATATAGTCATGACTGTTTAGCATCAATATGGCAACAGCTTATTACTTTTCGATGTACAAGGAGAGTTTGTAAGACTAATTTTAAACTTGTAAAAGAAGTATTTGTTAAAGAGGTTTATTCAAATATTTTGAACAGCCTATTGATGCTAAACATATTAATTTCGGAGCAAATTGTGACAGTTCAATATTCCATACTTTCGTTGAAAAAATTGCATTAAAAACATATTTGTTCGTTTAAAATAATTCACAATACTAGTTGTAATTTCCGTTACTAACGGTTAATTAATAAATAGTTCCATAATCTTGAATGCTTCCGTAACCTGCTCCGAAACTTTTATGGTAATAATTTTGTTTTTATTACATATCGCGTAAAGCTCACATACTGACAATTTAAAGTACTCGGATTTTTTGCAAGTGAAATAAATGAAGTCGATCGAGGTGTAGGACACAAAATTCCGAGCTAGATAAATGACACTTATTTTAATTTAAATTATATTTAATATTCCATGTGGGTTCAAAATAAAATATTTAAGTTTCCAATTCAATTGGCCGTATGTGAACTCTACAAATGTACAACTACAACATTAACAGAAAGATTATAGACTATAGTCTTGACGATGCATCTCATTCTAATGAACAAATTGTTACACAAATTAACAATGACCATACTCATAACAATATAAATATTTTGAACTACTCATGCAAAACAACATTTGATATGCATAACATGTGCAGTATAAACGAAACTTTACTGAATGTTGGATATTTATTTATATCGTTACCAATCTTATTCTTTTCATATACGTTTTAATTTTACACCGACTTCATGCTACAATTTCCGGAGACAAAATTCATCGCAAAATACGTCCGATGGAAATGCACTATACCTATAATATATCGTGCATATTTTATTTTTTATTTTGTAAAAAACGTTACATACTTACGAATGTCTGTAGTGTATCAAACGTAATATGAATATAATGAACGAATAAGTTGGAAATGATGGTGTTATTTTTTTATAAGTTATAAAAATCTTTTACGAGTACATCTTAAATGAATACTCATGACTAACTCCTTTACTTTAATACACATAATACAAATCTTCAAGCATCTGTAATCCATAATGAGCGTTTATGAATATAAATATCTATCATATCACGAATTGCGACGCTACGTATGATACACTACAGTCAAATACACATAAACATGTCAACTAGGGACTAAATACAGGGCAACAAGACGACACCTATCGGCGGTCTTACTCAGCGAACTCATGATAGAAGGTCGGCGTGGGCACGCGGCCTACAAAGCTGCCCGGAGACCGCGGCAATGAGTACAGGTGAGCACTCGAGCCACCCCTGCGGTTACACTGAACAATCATCAGCTATTCAACACTCCTACCAAAGGCATTTGTATACAGCAAATGTCTATCAAAATAGTCCGTTTCATTCATCATCAGCTTAACTCCAATCTGAAATTTTACTATCAATGGAACCCATGGGCCGATCTGCGTCCAGTAATTTTTAAATTATCTTCACCCAATTCCAGTTTTGGTTTGAATTGCTTCCTGCTGCACTGTGCGTTCATGAATTTATAAAGAAAAAGCTTCTTTTACTTTTAAAGTTTATTTTGCTTTATTAATTAAAATGCGTATTTAGCCAAATATAACTTGTATGTAGTCTTGTCAAATACATTATGCAATTGCTCAAAATAAATATTTAAACTGACACAAATCCGTCAACTCTGCGATTGCGTCTACATCTTTATAGTAGCTGCACGTTTCACCTTAACACTACGGATTTTCTCATTGCTATTGTAGTCAAAATTTGACTGTGAAAGATCTAAGATTCTACTACAGTTCCCTTTCCAACGGCGAGTAGAATAATTGGAAGCTACTATCAAAAGCTCTAGACAATATTGTTTTACCTTTGCACAACCAACTTGATTTGTTTGGGCGCATTCTTGAACAGGTTCTGTGCGTCCTCATGTCGTAGATCGCGTGCGTCGTAGTCATCGATCTTCGCGATAATGTCCCCTCGCACCAGCTCTCGACCGGCTGGCGCTCCAGGGGTCACCTGGAAAAATGAGATGATCAGGTCAGAGCATAGAAAAAGACTCCCACTTCATTTTTAGCGGTAATGTGTCTTGAAAAGGGAATTAGGTCGACAAGAGTAAAACTCGACTGATTCGTTATTATTTTGGAGTTTATATGTTGACAAGGCGCTCAAATAAACTCATAAATCACAAAAAGATAATTAACTTTCTTGTAATTATTACTTTGGCGTTTATTTGTATTAGAAGATCAGAGCGCACGAAAGAGATCCGACTTTTTTATGCGTATTCATGAATTGCCATGTACGAGTATGTACCTTGCTGAAGCAATGTTTGCAAAGCTGCTATAAGCATAGATCGAAATGCATGGTGCATCACATGTTTATGAGTCGGCTGGTAAGACCACTTAGTATATTTTTATTACCTTATCATTCACATAGTTTGCAAGATATTAAGTATAAAAAAAACTCTTTTTTATATTACCGTACTGTCATCATTCTTTACTTCGATTACGAGTAAATCATGTGGACACGGCATATGCGGCGAAAGTTGAAAGACACTGCAACAAGATACTCGTGCATGTACGATGTACGTTGGCGAAAAACAAGTACTTATAATTAGCATCTACATTTTCTACTAACCTATTTTACGGTAATTTACGTTCGATTACATAATGTTCAAAATGTCTACATGTTTGCGTCATACCGTCACAAAATTAAGCCGTAACGAATGTTTTACATCGGTGTGTTACAAATGTCACCTGGCTCGTAGGTGAAAAGAACAGAGCCATGACATTCTCAAACCCTGTACTAGGTCACAGGTACGTCGCCTCGCTTCAACGTAAATATCTTTTCTACGTGCTTTTTGTTGATGAATGATTTGAGGGTAGGTCGTCGACTTTTTTATAGTTATAAGAGAAGTGGGTATGACTTTGTGATTATGTGATCCCAATTCGATGTAGTAGCACGTATTGTATTTGTCTTTTATTACTAACTCGTGCGCATTAAGATGATGATTCGCGTTTATATTTGCTGGCATTCGCACCTCGACCTCTTTATCACAAAGTGCTTTATTACGAATTAAGAAGGTGGTAGTAGGTACTTTTGCATTACTTCTTGCTATCTTCGAATTATATAAGATTTTAACTTATTTATGTAGAGTAGTATTATGTCATTTATGTCCCCTAACTATTGTTGAACTACCACGAATTCAATCCAATCAATTCGCCTGATTTGAAAATTGATGCAAATTATGTCGGCGTCGTAATAACAAGTTGAAAGTTGTGACAGACAATGCGTAAATCGATGGTTGGGATGACCTTGGGTCTGGGCAAGGGGGAGGTTGGGGCGTGGGACGTGTGCTATGCACCGAGCTTGGCGAGGAGCCAGGCTAAATGCGTCCACCGGCGTTGTCGTGCCAACCGCCACTGACATTTTTATCGAAAACAACCGCCCGACTCCGTGGAGGCCGACGAATCGACATCTAGATCTTCGCAAATCCATCACACTTCCTCCGAGTCAATGGCGAGGACATGCGGCTATATTTACACGTGTCTAACGTTATGTCGCGGATGCAAAATTCTTTTCGCGACGTCATTTCAACGCTTTCGAGGTAATCTCTATGAGGTCGGTGTTTCTGCGGTTTTTTGTTGGCCGATGTCCGAGCTTATCTAACAGCTCCACGTAATGCCTGCGTCAAAAGTCCATCTGTTACTCGTATTCTGTTAAC
>DWGW01000076.1:0-20709 GCA_018247775.1 Udranomia orcinus
AATATTCTACCGAGAAAAAGACGTTGTCACGTAAAATCTTCGCCCGTAAAACCGACTTTACAGGCAACCATTTTTTTTTAAATAACAATACGTATTATCAGTTGTTTAAATATTTGTTTACAACTCATAAATAAAAAAGTACAATTAAGTCATTCTGATGTTCTATTCTGATGTTGATTATACTTGAAAATATTATATTAGACCTACAAATATACTTATGTATACTAGATACTAACTTGTTAGTTTGCTCTCAAAACGTTAATTAATGCTTACTTGCCTACAGCTATTGCAAAATCGTAATCACCAATAAATTAATTCAAGATTTGCATAATCCCCGCGTAGGCTGTCACTTATTATCATGTTCAAACAAAGTCGAAAACAAAGACGTTTATAATCGGATCTGGATTAGGAAAGGGCTTAATTAGGAATTTAACCCTCATTGTCATATCTACATATAAATTTGTAATCAAATACTAATTTACAGAACTTTCGGATGTTAGAAAACAGGACAAAGTATGGAAAAATGTAATAAAGGATTATATTTGTTAAAGTTAACTTCAAATTCCAGATTACTTGTTTTGTATAGGCCATCGGAGGCACTTAAAAATTGTCATATTTATTTTTTTTTATTTTACAACCGGATCAGAACGCCGCCTCATTTGAGAAGATCCGGAAAGAAAAAAAATCCGTCCTTTTTTCTTGTTTTTTAATTATATGTTTGCCTTCTTATTTTCATATTAATCAGAGTTCATTCAGAAATAAAAAAGTTATGTCAATTAACATTTAAATTTGGAACGGGAGCGGGAAAATGATTGGTGGTACGAAGTGCGCCGTCGCTAGTCGGGCATAAATGTAAAAACTGCGTAAACCTACAATGTATCAAGCTGCAACGGACGTCGGATTTACATGGGTGTGATATATGTGGAATAATTTTACGCGTCTCCAAGCCTTGTTATTCATAGTGGTTGGTAAGCTATATCAAAGTGTATTTGGAGTCATTGCCAGTAATGGAGTATAGTGTATGAAGTCCTGCTCTCATTTAGTGCTAAGAGACATATTTACGAGGAGTACGTTTAAGGCGCCGAAAGCCGATGACCACTGAAGAAAATGTATTGTCGGAGTATAATACCTTCTTTTATAAAAAGACAAGTGATCGAAAATAGTATTGCGTCTACCCTCAAGAAAATGAATATCGTGCGATGACTACCTACCCTACTCGGGCTTTATAAGGACGTGACAATCGTCGACTGACAGACAGCAATAAGTTGGCAGCCGGCGAAAGCGCTGCTCCGGAACCAAGGAATAACTCTGTAGAATTTCTGATGGATTGTTGGATTTGCTAGTGGAAACGCTGCCCCCGAGTAAAGAAGTAACTCACGGCATCTATCCCGTGACACAGATAAGTACCTATTGGTGTATCAGTGAGGTAGATTATTATTCCCGGTGAAGTTCAGGGTGGCTAAGGTGAGGTTGGAGGCCATCAGGGACAATGGTCCCAATTATTGTTAATCAGTGTGTTATTTTAATGGTAATCCTGATACTATCGACTATGAGAAAAACTGTTAATAGACCGTCGTTTAATAAACGACAATCGAGTAGTTGTCCCATCTCTTTCTATCTCTTTTATTACTTTCTTACAATAAAATGAATATCGATTCATATGAATTAATACTATGGTTATATAACCATAGTAATAATATCATACAGTATTCTAACTTCATAAATCAAAACGAGAATCATGCCTACGCGCCACGATTTCGGTATATACTCGGTCGATTTAAGAATGTCGGAATATAACAAGGACGTACTTAATATGGTACAGCGCAAATATATACTGTTTACTACTATACTGTTCTGTTTCTGGTGGCTAGAAATAATTAAAGAGATACGTAAATAACTACAAACGCTATTTGAAAGAAATGACTTTCGAATTGAAAGTACTACATGAATATTTATTGAACACTTCCAATTTCATTCACAATTTCTTTGAAATACACTTGAAAAAAAAATACTATTATTTGGGTAACTCTATCGCGTAAGTATTATTTTAATGACTAACAAATCGACAAGATATGAGAAACAAAATGAATCATTTAAGTGATATTATTGAATTCAAGTAAACCATCCTAAATATATGCACAGGGAAGAAGGAGGATCACCGTTTTTTCTTAGGTCAACCTAGCACTACATAATCTACTTGGACTAAGTACTATTAAGGACTAAGTTGGAATGCAATGGTTAAGTCCCTCCCTTACAACACCCTTGAACCCAGAATACATAAGCAACAACACTGCTATTAATAGGCCTTAAGAAAGAAGAAAGCCATAAGAAGTATTCTACCTTTGAAGTGGTGAAATAGGGGAAAAATATATCACAAAACGTTCTACCTTTAAGTTAGGGAAATAGGGAAGAAGTGAACATATTCTGTAGATTACATAACTCTATTCGATACAGCCTTCTTTGTTTTCTGCACCTCCTCAAGATTGTCTAGTAGACAATGCTTTTTGGCGTTACGTCCGTCTTTTGTACCACCTTTTTTGTTTATCAATAAATAAGTAACTAAATAAATAAAATACGTGCTCTTATCAATTTATAAAACGGGAGAACGGTAAAAGTTAGTGTTATTCGACTCATCTTCGATTTATTTCCATCGACTGAAGAAGCGATCAATCATTGTATTTATATAAGACAATAAACAATAGCAACAATGTGACAACACGTAGCCTGGCTCATTGTGTCTAGTACGTTTGCACTCCAAGTGATGTATTAAGCTCATAAGTGGATT
The DNA here is from genome assembly GCA_018247775.1 of Udranomia orcinus. NCBI lineage: Eukaryota > Metazoa > Arthropoda > Insecta > Lepidoptera > Hesperiidae > Udranomia > Udranomia orcinus. The sequence continues at coordinate 2,786 of DWGW01000076.1, forward strand.
TCATTGACTCTCTTTGTTGTAGTTAGATAGGTATGATTAACTATCATTAATAATTCTTTTGTATTCGAAAAGTGTTCATTATTCTTTACTTTTAAATGTTGATGGTCTTCTGTTATATTTGTAAGATAAACTATTCAATTGTTTTTATTACTAGCATGTAAACATACTAATAGTTATGTTGTCTCCCGGCTAAGCCTTTGAGGTTTGTGTTTGGAGTGAGTTCACGACAATAGTGCAATGGGGTAGTGGGGATTGAACACACGCCTCTTGATCGTAAGTCCGACATTACCCATAAAAGGTAACCATAAAAGGTTGTTATTATCTATAATTGACAAATAAAATTTCAAACCTAAGCCGCAGTAATTAACCATCCACCTCATAATGTGAACAAAAGACTAAAGATATTTGCTGACAAAAAAGTTAATGTGAAAATTATTAATTATTATTAAGATAAGATAAATAAAATATATCATTTCACTTTTTACATGTAAGGACTAAGGTGTAGAATCAAAATACTCTGAAAGGTGATGGTGATTCAAATGGCACTGAGGTTAGACTTTCTCGTACGTAAAACTCGATTGGTTACTGTTGTTTCATTTTAATGAGGTAAAATACTCGTAGATGGTTTATTTAATGGCGATACAGTTCATATTATTGTTACGATCATATACATATTAAAATTGTAGTTCTGTTTACAACTAAATATTATTGAATCTTTAAATGTTAAATTTTTAGACAATATTTTAATTAATTACGAAGCCGTAGATAGAGCCCACGTTTAAATATTTAGATTTACAGCTAAGAATGTTGAAAATGTTAACACGAAATTTAAATAACAATTTATATTTTTAGTTTACCTACGACGTTCTAAGTCTTCAGGCCATTCCGAGAATCGAAAGAATTTTTTAATTGAAACATTACAAATCACAATACCCACTGATTTAAACTTTGTTCACGGTAAAACTTATTTTAAAACTTGTTCAAAAGAAGACACAATCACAGCAAATGAAACGGTTTACGATTAAATTTTAATTGGATTAAAATAGGTACGTAACTGCTGTTAAACAAGTTTCTTTCAATGCAATCAGATACGTAATTTTCTGTAATTGAATGTTCTTTATTTACTTTGAAAAACTTTGTCTATGGAAATCGAGTAGTATAATTGCTTCAAGGGTAGAAGAACTCATGAGTTTTTGACCGGTCTTCTTTTTTAAATTTAAATTAAGATTAGGAACACAAAAGGTGGTTTTATCGCTCGCTAAGTTGAAATTTATTAAAGTCAACCTTAATGATGTGAAGTTAAGAAAACAAGACAGCTTAAAAATTTGTACGAAAAACAGAGTGAAACTTTATATAGTACTTATAAAGTTTAAACAAAAGGCATCAAGGCAAGCAGCGTGGTAGAGCAGTATCCATGGAGGAAAGAACCGCGTTCATTAGTGGTCATAATGATTATAGCCAAGACATTATTGTTTCACGCAGAGCTATGTACCGCCATTACTTGGATTGTTGGTCGTTAGAATTTTACAACCCCGTGAATAAGATGTGTGGCGTAACGGGGCTGTAACATTCCAAAACTTTCCCATGTCCCATTTAGTGTTGATGAGCTATAGTGACACAATTGGAAGTTTTTAAACATCGCTAATCTATTCTAAGTATGTAACTACCTATAGATCTTCTAGTCATACATGCCTCTCCAAAGTCTTTATTCATTTTTATATATTTTTATAAAGTATTAATATTTCGATAAATAGCATAAATGACCCAAACTGCCAGTTGCCAACTAATGCACAAGTAAGTTGACAACTCTTACAATTCGTGCATTCCCTATATACATGTCTGAACATGACAGATCGCCCTATTATTTGACCAATGAATGGATGGACGAGTGTGAGTTAAGGAACAAATAGCCCTCATATACTAAGGTTTGTAATAAATATATGCTTTCGCACATCAAAATAATTTTGCTTAGTGGAGGGGCGTGCATTTTTTAAACTTAAAATATCTGTATACATTGTAGATAAAATTTTCAGATTGAATGTGTGATTGTGCGTTGTTTTCCTGTCTTCAAGGGAACAAAAAGTGCGGAGAATTGTTGTATGGAAGCGCATTTCACGCTAGAATAGTAGACTCCAATTTTAACACAATGCACATATTTGTAAGAAATAATAAAGAGAAAGAGAGATTGTAGTTTATAAATGATGGATGATTAATAGATTACACTCTCATAATCGATGGTATCAGGGTAACCGTTAAAATAATACATTGACTGATTAACAATAATTGGGACCAGGCCAATGGGGCAATGGCCTCCAACCCTTTGCCACTCCGAACCTCACCCGAATATAATAATCTACCACACTGATACACCAATACTTCTCTGTAAACACGGCTAAGATGCCGCGTATTATACTTCTTTACCGGGAAGCAGCGTTTCCACTAGCAAATCCAACAATCCATCAAAGATTCCACAAAGTTACTCCTTGGTTCTGGAGCAGCGCTATCGCCGGCTGCCAACCTGCTTCTATTTTCAGTCGACGATTGTCACGTCTTTATAAAGCCCAAGTAGGGTAGGTAGTCATCGCACGATATTAATTTTCTTGAGGGTAGACGCAATACTATTTTCGATCACTTGTCTTTATGAAACAAGGTATGATACTCCGACATACATATATGTATGTAGGATGTTTTTATAATTTTCTAAACTCAGACTAAACTTTAGGTATTTAAATATACATAACCTTTTCTAGTCTAGCTTGAGTAAGCCTAGAGCCTGTTAAGGGCTTTATCGTCTTTTTCCCCTTTCCTTTTCCTCTTCCTTTACCTACCATCATTTCATTACTTACCTAATATTAAAAGAATATGAAAAACAACTAAGAAGCAAAGAAGACTAAGAGAATCCTTCGAAAAAAAACACAAACCACATATTGAAATTAGAAATCTCGAGCTTAAATTAGAACTGAAAGCTCTTTGAAGAGTTACAATCATTTGAATATACATAAAGTTTTGAACATGTGTATGTTCAGTAATTATTTTGGTAAACAATTCATCTCACTGATGGTTTTTCGACAATTCCTATAATAGATACCAGCACAAATTTGTGTTTACATTCGCGACAAATGCAAGCGTGATCAGAATGCTGATGACCGGATTAGATCCACGCCTAACTTTCCTGGAGACCGCCCTGCGTCTGCTTAGATAAAACTATGCTGACGAGCCTCCATTAAGGAAATTAATTCATTTGATCGCCCCCGTCGTAGTCAATATTTCGCGTAATATCTGCATGGTACTTGGTACTTATTTATGGTACTTACTTAACATAATTAAAAGTCGAAGAACTAGAAGTCAAAAAAATCTTCTGCTCTTTGTAATTAAGTGTAACACAAAATATACACACAATACGCAGTGGCATACAAAGTACTTGGAGTATAGCAACGAACTATTTTAGATCGTTAGTTTTTACTACAAGTAGCTTAGTGTTTTGTCGCAATTTTGAATGACAAGATTATGAAAACTGACATACAAAGTCTGGTCTTTGTATGTCAGTTTTCATAATGTACCACTCTATTAATTTATCATAAAGTAGATGGTCATAAGTACGGGGCTCACTTAGAATAACAAAAGTTACAAGTGTGTCAACGATGGAAACAGCAAGGAGTGTTAGATAACCTCAAACGTGAATTTCCATAGCTTGTAGCGACTATACGTAGCCAGCACAGCGTCTCCCTAAAAGAAATCCATAGGAATGGCGATTTAATGCAGAACCACTTATGAGAAAACACTTGTAAAAAATAAAGAGGTTTCTTAAAAATGTATTAGTTACAAGTAAAAATATTTTTTTACATAAGAACAAAATTTAATTAGGCCGTCTTTATATTATCTCCCACAGTGGACTAAATAGGATGAATAATCAGCGAGCAGCGCCCTCTGGGGGGCAGTCCGAGTTAATTAATCGCTCAACTAGCGGCTCCCGTTACCCGCGAGGACCGCATCGCCATCGTGAAGAATTAATACAGCTTCTTATTAAATTAGCTCTAATAGATCACGTCCTGACCATGTTTTTTTTCTTTTGTTTTATAAATCGTGGTAGCAAACAAGCATGTAATCCACCTGATGGTGAGTGGTCACTGCCAGACAGACATCTGTAATCAAGCCAAGACAGGATTGAAATCCTTTCTCAAGTCGACCACAAATGCGTTGTTACCGCTGAGTATTAATTGTAACGCTTCGGTCTCCCTTCAAACCAGAACACAGCAGAAAGAACATTGCTGTTGTAAGGCAGAAATAGGTGAGTTGGTTGTGCCTCCGGAGTCGAACCCTAAAAGGTCCTACCACCTAAAAATGTTCATAGTCATAGGCAATCAATCCCAAGTAGGATTTCACTTGTCAGGATATTTTTGTATGACTTTTACCCCTAAGGATTATCTTGAAACGCCTCGGTTAAGTATGTCGGTATTTTATATTTAGCGTTAACTTTCCTAAGTGGATACATTGAGGTGTCGCCTAACGAGCACGTCTCAACGACCCTATTAGATGGTCTGGTGATTTGAAACAGGTAGCGAGGAGCTGGATGAAGGCAAATGTTAGTCTGAGTGGCGGCGATACTGACACATGTACGACAAGCAATGGACATAGAATGATCATTATGAATACAAAATTAACTTCAATATAAAATATAATAGTATATACGTACATGTTGTGTTATAAGCTACAATAAAATTCCACCTAAAGAACTCAGAAGTCATTTCAATCGTTTGATTGCTTGCATGAAGAGTAATTCAAGTTTTTGTAACTATGCTATCTACCGACCATGCATGAGCCCTTTTTAGTGAGTCGTTGGTAAAAAAAAAACAACAGTAATATTCGCCACTGAGGGGTTGAAATTAAAACCTAAGTAAGCGATTTGTTGAGCGCCTTTCTTCCTTCTTAAAGTTTGAAAGCTGTTTTAGCATGCTGTTCACGTAAGTAAGTATTTGTCCATTTTTAAGCTCAAGACAAAATCGAAGTTCTTCCATAACTCGACCACAAAAGCGTTGATAAATCTAGGGATTAAGTTGTAACGCTTCCGTTAGTGTGTCTTCTAATTAAAACACAGCAGCAAAGGTCATATCCGTACCAGGCGTGAATACGTTGATAAGTCGACTTGCATAAAATTGTACATTAGGCATTAAAATTACTGTATTTATAGGCTGAATAATTCATTGTACATTGGGCAGTAAAATTAGTGGATTTATAGGGTGAATAATTCACCTTAAAAAAATGTATGCAAGTCGACTTATCAACTTATTCATGGACATGTTATAAGGCAGAAATATGTATGCTTCCGGACTCGAGCTTTCGAATTGTTCAACCACCTTATAATTCAGCTCCAAAAGTTTTTTGAACAATAAACTGGGACTGTGAACATCGCAAAGCAGGTCACGCGCTTCACCGATCTAATTTAACGTTACCAAATACTTCTTTCGGAATTTCAACTGGTGGAATTAGTTTGTACTATCACCTATTTTCTAGCAGCTGCGTAGGCTCTAAGGACCTTATTTCACTGTATTGATAGCCTTGAGTTATGTCTGAGATTGTTTTTTCATTAAACGTTTTTAAGAAAAGTACTTACTCAAAACTCTTTCTATATATGAGGGAAGATTGAAAATGAATCTCTGCTCATAATGAAGCTGTAAATTTTACTTAATTTGTATTTAACAAAATCAATATTTACTTAAGTAAATTGAAGATAGAATTGCTTTGATTGGTTTTGGTAAACTTGTAGATTTCTGAGTACTCTTTTTATACGTATCCAAAGTGAAAAATGACGGATAATATTTTTAAATCTCAGGAAACTTTCGTTTTTAACACTAAAAGAAACCTATCAAATCCTTCAAATGACGCAACAGCTGTTTATATAACAGGGACATTGTTCTCACGTATACGAGCAACATTTCTCGCAGAACGAAGGGACCCAATGAGTTATGCCGGGCACATCTAGCGCGAACGATCACCGGTGCTTCAGTGCATACGAGATGAGTGCAAATTGATGGAATACAAATGTCCCGGGAAACCTCTCGGGGCGATGGCGCGCATCTACGTGTTACTTGGATACCGTTACTTCGGTAAACATCTAGGCGCGGTGCAATCGTTGAGCACACAAATATTATTCGGTGCCTAAAGATAGATAGGGTGGTTTTGAAGATAGATAAGTTCTGACTTTGTGTCGCAGTTGTGTATATGAAATGCTTTGTGTTTTGCTGCGATGTCTGACATCAATGACACTGCAAGTCTGATTTACAATGCTCGTATATAAGCAATCATAGTCATGAAATACATGTGAAGATAATGCGATAACTCGGACACAAATTTCCAAAGAGTTCAATCATGAGGATTTTGAAGATTAGTCACACATCTATCATTACACTCTATTACGTTACACTATTCTTTTGGAGTGTTGGAATCTTGGTTTAATGAAACGATACTTAAAAAACTCTTTAAGATGCACATCTCAAGAGTACCACTACCCGTAGTAGGTACACACCCACGAAATTTATTTAAATTGGCTATGCAATTTCACAGATTAGCTTCATGAAAAGGTGACATGTGATTACTATCATATTCAGATTCGGCAATTCGGCAACTCCAAAGATCTAAATAACTTACAAACTACATAATAACCCAGTGGTTAACATTTGTTGACACGGGTGGCCAGTTTAAGACCCCTGATTTTTAAAACGTTGATGAGTAATAACAACACATCTCGAGGACTAAACAGGTAGGTTCAACTTAATAATATTTCTCGAAAATGTATAGTACATATAGTACTACTTGACAAAAAAAAGTTTAAAAAACATGAAATTTGATATCTTATTCAACGATGTTCACTTTACCATAAAAAGTAATAATTAGTTGCTAAAATACTCATTTACTTTTGAAGATAAACATTATAATTATATCATCTATGACATTTGATATCTTATTCAACGTTTTCAAAGCTAATCTTCTTTACGTCATAACTCCCAACCAATTAGGGGGATTCCTTACATTCTTGAGCTGTTTCGGTACAAATTAACCACAAGCGTACCGTCATCGGGTTTCCAGTCACGGAGCGGCTGAATTTAGATGAGAGTATCAGTGTGTATGGTCAGATGATCCCGAGTACTTACGCAGCCTAAAGTTCTCAAATTGAATTGGTTGCCTCTAAGAACGGATTTTCTTAGAAGCATCGAATCGGCTATCGGTCTTGTTATTTACACAAGCAGAAACCTAAATGATTACTTAGAGATTTTATTGAATTATTTATTAGAGATAAATTTGGAAGATTGTGCTCGTTCTAAGCATTAAATGATGTTTACTTTGACGGTTCTATTTGTAATGGATTACTCACTTTACTAGTTGATTGAATAGTGCGTACAGATTACTAAATGTATCGTAAAAGTACGAGTATGTATTTACAACATAAGTGTTGTGTGATAAAATTGTTCGAGAGGTTAATTTTCCATTAAATATTATTTTTCTTGTTACACTTTTAGATTATGAATTTCAAATAATTATGAAATAGTCCACTAATTCATTAATTAGTTTTTTCTAGCAATGTTGACTATTAAATACGAGTATCTACCTAAAATATCGAATTTAAAGTAATATTCTAGTTTTCCCAAAAAAATTTATTTGAATTTGAATTCGTACTGGTCATGTAAAACAGATACATCAAGTTTTGAACACTATAAATCAAAATGGCAGAACCATACAAGTTTATGGAGATCGTGAACTCGAAGTCAACTAACAGATAACTAATGGAGGCCACTACATAATTGTAATAACAAATTCTCTCGCTGGTTTTTCAAGAAAATGGGTCGCTGCCCTGAAGCGGTTTCAACAACAACGCGAAGCTTTCAGAGCTTTTACCCCTCTTCAATACGATAACTGGAAATTCGAGATAAAAGCCTTTTAATAACAATATTTGAATTCGTCTCAAACCTTTCTGGTTAAGTTATAATAATCCGTAAGCCAAATGCGTTCAACCTTTCAAAGGATATGATCAATATTCGAATAAAATATATCTTTTCCTCGAGATGACATTAGTTATGAGTAAAATGGGACCGAATTTCGTATGATAAATATTAGAGCACTTAAAGAGTTTATAGAGGAAGACCTTTTTACCCCATTCCACACCACCAGTTTGTATAGGTCCCGTTTGTTGAGTTCCGGACGTTGCCTTTGTTTTTATTTGTCGTAGTTTTGTTATTTTCGTCGTTTCACTGTATGCATGTCTTATATGTATGTCGGGAGCTAGGATAGAAGTTCCGTTTTTGGAACGATGACTGAATGACTTGAGGGTCCGTAACTTCTTTGTAGAATTTGTCATTAAACCAAACTTAATTTAATTATTGAATATTTAAGTTAGGTTTATAGTGTCGTTTAATGTTAAAATATAATGTAACATATTTTTTTAAATATTTCTGATATATGTCTATTATTTTGTAATGACTAAATCGTCCAAAAAAAGTTCAAGGTCCAAAAAATTTTATATAATTCTAATGTTATATAATATTTTACGCAGTTATTAATATAACATGTAAATTTAGAGTAAATTTATCTCGGAAAGGACATGGGCCATGACAAAGTCAGTACGATTCATTCAAAATATAACTAATTAAAATATACTATAGCTTTATTCTATATATACACATTCATAAGAGAAAATCTAATTTTTGTATATTTTTAGGAGTTGAATACGTAAAACTAAACAAAGTTACATTCTTCTTATTATTCTTGTATGTAAAGTACAAGTTAGTTAATATGTATAAGCTACGTATATTATATTACACACCTACACGCATTTCTTAAGCAAATTCCGGGTAATAGCCCAAAATAAATTGCAAAAGGTATACGGCAGTAGCCAACGCTCATAAGCTGTTATATTACACCTGAACAAGCGCTAATGGCTCGGATTACGTATTCATGCAAATAATAAAATAATTTGAATTTCCATAAGCAACTTGTTTTGCCCCGAAAGCTCTATTTTGCTGTAATAACTAAAAATATGGTAGAACGCTTTACGGCTTGGTAGAGGCACCGTCGTCATACCTATTTCTGCTTTATAAAATACTGTTCTTGCTGCTGCATTCTGGTGAAAGGGTAAGATAGTAAAGGAACAGAGATAGGGGAGAAATAACTTCAACACTGTCTTGGGTAGTGGGTAGTAATGGGCACCAGTAACCGCTTACCATCATGTGGCCTATGTGATTATAGTTTACTACCTCATTGTTGTAAAAAACGGCTTTCGTTCTGTAATTCTAGAGCATTTTATAATTAAATAGTCGAGTACACTGTTTACGGCAGTGATTACATTGAAACCCACAACAAAATATCAGTTTTATCACCTCTCTATTACATTGGACTTACCGCTAACAGTCACTGCATGGCAGCGTGAATTTATATAAGCTTTAATTATTTTGACGTAAGCACACATTAATTTCCTAATGTGGCAAATATTTACAAATTAAATTAAACAATCTAAGACTGATTCAATTTGCTCTGCAAATACACGCCATTACGCCATACGCCGTTTATTTAGATTCCGTCGTATATTTAGAATCCACCTATCGGTACATTTGCTTATGGTGTTTATTTGTATGAGTCAAGAAACTTTATAGACTTGGGCATTTTGATAATTCAATTAACTTCAAATGTTGACTTTGATAGTTTGTATTTGTGTAAGCTAAATCAGAAATTCATATAATATTGTAAAAATTCCAATGTTAAACCTTTCTCACTAAAATTAAATTAAATTAAAAAAAATATGTATACCTTACCTTTACCTTCATTATTACATTACCTTTAACTTGGTTACCTTTTTCTTTCATTTGCAGTTGGATTGTTATATAATATCGTGCTATGTTTTTTATTGATTTAATATTTATATGCCTCGGTATATTAATTAGAAACGGCCTCCCTTTATTATGGTAAAATGATTATTTATCTTCATTGCTAACCCGGATAATAGTGGACTTAAGTAAAAGAAGGACAACGTTTGTTATTATGTCAGGGTATATAATTATATATTTTGAAAGGGAGGGATTATATACTTGAAAAGATGGACACATGTGCCTCATACTGTCTAATATGAGATCAGTTTTCACCGAATCTGATCTGATATAAGACTTATGATATAAGTTACCTAAATATAATCATTCTATTCTATTTGTTTACCTACTAAACGTCGGCAATAATTGCGCCACGCGTAAATTACGTATATTTTAATAAATAATAAAATATAAATTTGAAATGTTATTTACATAGCATTTGTAGCATTAGCATAATGTAGCATTACCATTTAAAATAAAAATTTATCTGCCATTTTCTGTAATTTAATTCGTAATGTAATGTAATATTGTTTCACTAACTCTAACAAAAACTAAATACGTTGACAATTCATACTTTATTCTTATATAGAGGAAACAACTATATAACTATATATATTCTCAACAAAGAACATAAAACTTGCCTTATCCGTGTTATTTGTCCCGTTAAAGCTGAATTGTAGCACCTTGCTGGATTAAGCGCTCCTATGTTACACGTAAGTGTTTCGAAATAAAGAAATGATACAGCTTTCCTAAGGATTTATTCCTATTTTAATCTCGTAGCTACAAAGCTATGAATATACCATTCTTTTATTATATGTTTATAGACGAGTATAACTTTTATTATGGATTATCACTGGGTGAATGGACAAATCGCTTGTAAGTGGACTACTATTTCTGAATAAAAAAGGATGATGAATTCGGATTTATGTTTAGACAGACGGTTGATTTGTATGTATATAGTTCGTATAAGTGAAACCTGAACCGATAGAAATTTTGCACTACTAAAGAATTTATTCAATATTGCGACTATCACGTCGATTAATAAAGAAAAAATAAATATGTTATCAAAAATTCAAGAAAATTGGCTTTCGAGTGCAATAAATACGCTTGGAATAATCAGTTTATCCCGTTAGAAAGCATATAATGATTAGGTTTCAGCTTCGAGCCTATCCGAATCAATACATACTCGGCGGTCGGCAATCATGCAACTCAGCTAATTGCTGTCGTGGCGCACATAACGTTTTACGCGGAATGCCAGTGGACTGAATTTGCGGATATTTAATGAAAATTATTTGTAGATAGGAGAGAATACGAGCGAATTAATTCAAACTACCCGTGAGCGCCGATTGATTAGGTTCCGGTCTTGTCTATGTCAATATTTACTCGACTGGCCACATTAAGCACCTAATTTGTATGGCGTAGGTACAGGTCGAAGAGAATTAACTAGGTACGAGTGATTGTTCTATTTAGACTAATACTGGCTATGTATGGAATAAAAATAATGTCTGGACTAATACTATGTATAGGCTAAAATTGAAATTAGTAATTTTCATACTTAAGGTGGACTTTACAAATTATGTCCTATCAAATCGAATGGATTATATGGAGCAACGTGGCGGGAGTTCCAACTTATTCCTAGCAGGTCTCTTGGGGGCTACCCAAGCCCAACACTGAGACAAATAAAACGCGACCATTACGGCTTTCGAACCTCGCAATCAGAACAAAACAGTTTTGCAGTCAAGGCATGAATTAGTAGTATCGTTAAATAAAACACAGTTATCGCAGTCAATCCTATTTTAGGTATACAATTACGCGCTAAACAGGGGCTCCAAACCAATAATTACCCGGCTGCTCGTAATCAGGAACTGAGCTAAATGCAGTCGTGCGAAACAATTTAGAGGTAGAATTGGAGCCACGAGAACGATTTTTTTATTCAATTTTTTTCTGCGATTGTAAAATTCTGGAATTTTTGTTAGTGTATAGCAAGTTCATGAATGTGAGTACGGGGATGGGGACATGTAACGAGAAATTAAATGAGCGATATTAGGGCAATTAAATAACACTAATTAAAAAATAAAATCAAATCTATCAAATAATTATCATTCCACCATTGTTACTAATTAACGTGATTACTTAAAAATCGTTAATTGTATCCATTACACTAATTATATGTATTTTATGTTTGAATAGGTTACACTGTTCTATACCAATTATTTTGTTTTGTTTCTTTCAGCAATAATAAGTCGTTATCGGGCCACTAGTAGTCTAACTTTAAAATAAGTACTATATAGAAATAAAATAATGACATTGAGGTATCAAACGAACACTGTCTTATGTATGTGGTCACTGCCGCCCATGGAGAATTGTAGTCAGCCCATGTTCCAGACTGCTTACATATTTACTACTTCGATGTTATAAAAAATAATAAACATAATTCCACACATTAAAGACTCAGAGAAAATGATAAATCTAAAACTTACGTTTCAAGTTTACCACGCTCAAAATGATCCCGTAATGTATTTCGTTACAAACACGTCTAGTATCTAAGCTTTGAAGTAGAATCTCTCAGACTTGTATTAAGAGGCATCTTATACGGCTGTGTTGGTTCTAATAGAATTACGCAACAGGGAATTAATTTTCAAGACTGTATATCGTATTTATGACAGCTATGTTAACGTTTAGGCAGTACATTTATGGCTCCTTCTGGTGTGCTCAAACAAACGCACGTTATTAACACACGTACTAAAGACGTGTCTTTGTAATGGATTAAAAATAATACCTTATATACATTAAACCTGAAAGTGTTTGTTTTTCGTTTCTTTGTTGGTTTGAAGTTCTTATGCTCTAGGTACATCGTACCTTTTGCGTGGTTTTTGAAATGAAGCGTAAGAAAACTAATGAGAAGGACGAAGAAGAGAAAAAAGGAAGAAAAAATTTATAAAGTAGTTATTCATACCTTTCTTAACAAAAGTTTTGTAGGTTACAAACCACACATTATTTTATAATTAAAGTTAAACTTTGGCCCGGAAATATCTTATAATAGCTATATCTAAATAATAATTTTGCAAGAGTATACAAAATAGAATAAATAATCAGCGAGCAGCGCCCTCTAGGGGGCAGTCCGAGTTAATTAATCGCTCAACTAGCGGCTCCCGTTACCCGCGAGGACCGCATCGCCGTCGTGAAAAATTAATACAGCTTCCCTTATTAAATTAGCCGTAATAGATTAAGTCATCGTCACTATTTTACGATATTATGATATGTCTATTATTTTACTTTAACGAAATAAAAGTTATCTAATATATGTAAGCCATACATTTTATAGGATTCCCATCCCTGGAGCTCGTAGCTTTTTTCGTCAGCCGGTAATGAACGTAGGTACGTCAGAGAGATTTCGGCGCCGAGCTGCTTAAATTAAAATCGGAGCCCGCATTTGTTGGGCGTCCCTCCTTCTCCCCTAAAGTATGAAAGAGACCCAAAGTTGTTTGAAAAGTAAATAGCGAAGCAAATACCCGTGTGGAACAGTGGACATCACAAAGCAGGTCACGCGCGTCGCCGATCTAATTCAACGTTCCCAAAAAGTTCTGGTGGAATTTCAACTGGCGGAATTAGTTTGTACTGCTACTTTGTAGCAGCTGCGTAGGCCTCTACGGGCTTTATTGCGCTACATCGGAAGCCTTGTCATCTATGTTACAGGCTTTATTGAAAAATATTTCAGGCCCGTTCCCACCGGCAATCGAATTAAATGATGTTTTGGTGCAATTGACAATTATATTTAATATAATTTCCTTTCATTAAAATGAACGAAATGTATGGAGAATCAGCATGTATTAGCATCAAATAAACCGTAGACACTCGTTATATGTTAGGACAACTGCAATCCATTCACTTTTACGTCCAACGCCTCTTTTATTTAAAGTTAAGGTGGTAAACGAGTATGTAGTTTAATGTCAACTCTATTAACAGAAATAGGTGCAGCGGTGTTGTCTCCAGAGTCGATCCACAATATTTCACCTTGCGTTGTTACTTCATTAGTAGAGTGACCATCTATAGTCCTTTACGTGACTGTTTGGACTATTCGTTAATACCTGGAGTGTTATATATCCAAAGCGGATTTACTACGAAGCGTGCTACACGACACAAGCGAGAACAATCACCGGCATCTCGTTTCGTGCAAGATGTACGCAAATTGAAGGAATACAAGTATCCTGAGAAAACTATAGAGAAAACAACGTCACAATTTTCAAATATATGCATTACTTTTGAACAGCGTTACTTGGCGCAAACGTCGCGCACTATAAGTAATAGTCACATGTAATTGTTACTTGAAGCAGTTTTACATTATATAAGTTCTTAAAACCTTTATTCATTAATTTATAACTTTTTATGAGCTAGGCGTTTGTTTTTTTGTCTGTATGTTTGATTGTTTGTATTCTCACGCTGCCATTTGTATTATTCAATTGAAGTTTATTAGGTTTTGACATACTGACCACCACTCATAAATAAACGAAATTAGTTCGTAACTTAACTTACTAAGACAAATATGAACATAACCAACGACTCAAAGGAGTGACTGCGATTATTTCTAGCGGACTGTACATGACTTTTATGATTTATCTCCCGAATTACATTCCCCAGGTATTCGTAGGTAGGAAATAGGGATATTGGCACACGGGGCGTAAAATAAGTCTCAGGTGTCGTTGATAGCTTTTATCCGCCAAAACTGATAAAATATGCCCCTCGTTCAGACCCTCCCGTTACCGTTAGTTTTCTCGCAGAATTATGAAATTTATCAATTATATGACCGTGATTTATGTTCCTGTTCATTCATTCATGATATATAAATCATGGTCCATGATATATAGAATATATGTTAATTTAGACATAGTAATGCAATTGATGATCAAGATATCTAATCAAGTTCTTTATTAATTCAATAATTATCGAGTTCTACTCAATTGTATAACGATAATTGTAGTACCTATTGTAGATTTGCAGCGAGAACGATATATCATATACCAACAAATCAATAAATACTACCCGAATTAATATATATAAGTACATAAGAATAATTATAGTGCATCTTTAGCAGTTACGATACAAAGGTTGATACATAAGAGGGTTCCACAATAAAGGCCTGGTGACGACGCACAGCCTCTACCCGTGTTCAGTTTATGCAGTCACGTTTGAAGAATATATTGCTGGCGAGGGATTCATCTCGGCCCCGTCCGAGTACTGGACGCCCTCTACATCTTAATAAAACCATGCTTGTGACTTTGTGACTTATACACTTTTTATGGCCTTCAGTTTACTACGCTGTAGACGAATTCACGCATATAAGACCTGCAATATAAAAGGGCGAGCCGATAATAACAATTTCAGGTCTGCGTGGTATTTATTGAGATCGATATATAGTTTTTTTTTTAATATGTTGTTCGTAAGCTTTTTTATCTCACTCTGCTGGGATCAGGACAATCTCCAGAGCTGGGGAAGATCATGGGGAAGATCGGTTCCCCCGTATGTTTCAGTTTGATCACTCATATAAATAAATTATCAATAATTATTTTTAAAAAACTACTACATTACATAGATACATCCATACGATAATATAGTATGATGTTATTAAGTTAAAGGTACGAGTGTTGTACTATATTATACTACTCAGATAAGCGAGGCCTGTACTATACTTATTAGAATAACGTTAATAAGTATCTATAGGTATTATATAAAGATGAATATATCATTACGTCACCTATAATGTCTTATAGGTGACACCACCGAACTACATTCGGTGGGGATAAGATTCGTCGTTCATTACGAAGGGAGCATCGCGGGCTTGAACTCAAACATTAATTGAGGTTCCCGCGTACCTTGTTTATTCAACATCAATATTCAAAGACGGTAAAAAAACTTTGGCGCGAGAAGCTAAGCTTGTTCTATTTAAGTATATCAGCACATGTTCAATGAATTGCGTAGTCTGTGTAAATTTCCCGTTTGGTCGCGATATTAAAACTAACCTACGCTATTAATGTTCTTTTATTTGTGTAACGAACGTAGATTATTATTAATGTTTTAGAGCACATATTTATGTAATATGCGGTATCTGGCTCTAAGCGGATCGTTAAAGTCGTACCAGCTTTAGATCAAAGCAAAATATCAAGCCGTTTCATTTTTACAAAAAATATTGCATTGTATCTTCTGAGAACGCATCAGGACGTCGCCTCATGAGGCATATTTGAGGAGACTCCGTAGCTCGACCTAGCCTTTCTGTTGTACGCCATTCAGGGACCACTCTCAACGATGTTTTTCCCAGATCGTGGGCTAGATGGTTCGAGCTCCCACTCTTTATTTATTTTATTTATTTATTTATTATTTATTGACCAACATAGAAGTGGTACAAAAGGCGGACTTAACGCTAAAAAGCATTATCTACCAGTCAACCTTGAGGAGGTGCAGAAAACAATGAAGGCGGTATAGGAGAAAAATGAGAATACGAAGAGAAGAGAGAAGTGAGAAAAAGGGAAAGTTACGTACATACTCTTTCCGCCCCGACTCCAGAAATCCCTTTAAGTAGCCTCTTACGACAGGAGATATCGTAGCGCTATTCTGTAAGTCCCGCAACTATACCTACTAAACATATCTATGAGTCATACGAAGTGTGTGCGACGTTCCTCTAGGGTGTTGATACGGCGCGCGGTCGGTCGGTTCCCGACGACAAAATGCACTCACGTCGCCCTCCAGTCTGCGAGACATTCGGATGCACTAATAATATTGGTCACGTCAACATAAGGTGCAGAAAATCACATTTCCTGCACCGTATGTTATGAACCACCAGGAGACGTGATTTTCTGCACCTTATGACGACGTGACGCAAATTTGCTGCTATATAAAGGACGACCACACTCACATGATTCAATGTTTACTGTACTTAGAGTACGTACTGCAAGCACTACGCTTAAAGTACCCAATTATTAAGTCGCGTGAGTGTGAAGATAAAGAGTATCGTTGTCAGTGGTACAAAAGTGCAAACTCTAAGCCTAAGTCATAAATAAGCGATATATCTAAGAAATTTCTTATCAGCCACTACTCGTTACTAGCTATTCTTATTTGTACAAAATATGTCATAAATCTTGTATAGAAACAATTTCAGACTTGAATTATTAGATGCGAATACCCAGGTTACAGTCATAACTCAACATCAAGCATAGGTACTCGTGTAATTGAACAGAGGAGCTAAATAAATTCCATAGACAAATTGTTCGCGGGAACAGTGAATAAATATTTGTTCATTTTTATTAAAACAGTTTCACTAGTGACAATTGAGCAGTCGTAAATTTCAACCGAAAAATAAATTTTCAAATTGCTGTGAAGCAAATTGCCGTGCTCATATTGAAATTTTAATAAAATCGAATCATGTAACCACGAGCAACCCATAATTTTGTTCGAAAATTCATTGAAACGAAATTTTTTGATCCTATCGAAAATATAGCGAACAAAGAGATTTTTAGTATCAAATCGTAATATGGAACTAACAACAATAGAATTTATAAATGTTTCATAAACTCACAAATGTCACGGGATTAGAGAATGGAGACAATGTGTTCAAATTCGTGTAACAGTTAAAGCATTATGATTTAGTAACAATGCTTAATTTCAATGGATTCCAATCGTTATGTAAAATCGATATGTGAAAGAATTTTAATGTAAAGATTATATAATGATATAGATAACATTTTTATTACAAAGCTGTACGTTACTTAAGAACAGTTGCTCACAAACAGTAACTTTACTCTCAAGTCATAAATGTTCTAAAAAGTAAGACGAGCTTGGGCCTCATCGTCGTAGTAAACTGATTCCGTGGTCAAAATATAGTAGCTATCAACAGTTAACATAAGACTAAATGAATGCCCATTCGTTAGTTCCATTACCTGAAATAAATGAAGAAAAACCGCCGTAAGCTATGTTTTCGCTTGATTAAATAAATCGACAGGGCTTCGACGCAGCGAAAGTTAATTTCACGGGTTGTAGCCGCTGCTTGAGTTCATCTCGCTTGAACAGTCCTCGCGACAGACG
>DWGW01000077.1:0-20695 GCA_018247775.1 Udranomia orcinus
TAAGAATTAATATAACCACCTACAGCAGTGATAATAACTTAAGATCTTGGAATTAAACATTTTAATAACTTTTTATTTACTTCTCGAAACATAATTTTAGAAATTTCTTGGAACTCTACAAATCATTTTTCCTTTAACAACTTACTTACGAGGGTAATACTATAAACTTTAAGAGTTTGCTATAAACATAGTTACAACATGTAACACAAATTTGTGCATATTGAAAATAGCTTCCCAGGAGATTCAATAGCTAATAAACGATCCGCGGTGTTATGTAAAGTCGACCTGGACATAAGTTGAATGCATGACCGCCGCATTCAACTGTAGCCACTACAGTTTATGCTATTGTTGTGCAGTATATTGCTTTTGTTCTATGTAGGGCACATTATTATATATTAACAGCCGAACCTGGCGGATATTCAGTACCGGAAGTGGTCATTAAATATTATCGCAAAAGCTATGACAGTCTTAATGTGTCTCATGAGAAGTCTAAAAATGTCCCACACTATACATAAGTCTTTGCCAATCCATACTGGAAGAGCGTTATGAAATATGCTACAGACACTTTTCCTCAGCGGACACCAAAATAGTTTTAGCCAGTGTAGCCGTCCAATAATATTACACAAAAAGTTTGTATCGATTCCCTTGTGATTACATGTGCACTCCACTTTAACCCCTAACATAAAAAACCGTCGTGTTATAAGTTTGAAGACTCTATGTATCTGTCTGGTTATGTTAGTTGAACTTAGTCCTTCTTCTTTTATCACAGGTCTTTTACTTCGTATTTATGGTGTAGACCTATTTTGTCATTAGATGTTATTGTACTCTTGTAATATAATTTTCATTGGGAATTATTGAGAAAAGGTGATATATATACTTTTACTTAGTAAACCTCATTGTAATAATTTAAGATTACTCTGTCACCTACTGACAGTAAGGCAAGTCTCTTAATCCATTATCAACAAACATTTGGTGCAGATTAATCGCTCGGAAAAATCGTGTACTGCTTATTACGTTCCTCGCCAAATACATCATTCTCTTTTATTGTTCTTTTTTCTTTTATCATAAAACACATAACATTAACTATATAACGCCGTATGTGTAACCTATTTCTGCCTCATAACAGCAGTATTCTTGCTGAATTCTGGTTTAAAGGATGTGGTAAGGGAGACAGACTATACCGAGGCGTTCCAGCTCAGTCCTCATGGGTAGACTCGCACTTATAGTCGACCAGAGAAAGAACTTCGATTCTATCTTGGGTTTATTACAGATGTCCTGTACAAGCGGCAATGACCACTTACAGCCAGGTGGACTTTTGCTATGTCACAGTTATAAAAAAAATACATAAAAACAACTTGACTTACATATTCCAGGATCTACAAAGCGAGGGTTTCAACGCTTATTTTCATGATTCCGGGAAGGCGGTTCCGTTTATAGCAGGTATCGTAACATTACGGAAGACCAAGAGTTCTGCTTTCATGATAATATACGGCTATAGTTAAAACCACGTGCTTTAGAAATAATCTTGCAAGACATTACAGTTCTTCTCTTAAGAAATACGGCACGTAAAGTATATGATTCAGAATTTTATTATTAATATTACACATAAAACATATAATTAATTTATAAACACTACGGCATCATTAATCTTTATAATGTGCTCTGTCGATACCTCTTATGAAGGTCCCCGAGTCATAGCACTCCTGATAAATTTATTCCATTTATTTGCACGTACACAATAGATATATATATTAAAACATAGGTAAAAAGGATAATAATTTTGAGCTAAAAAACAAAATTCATATGTTAATAATAAAAAAATGTTACGGATTTATTTTCTAGTGTTCTCCATTTCTGAACATTTTCATATCATTTAAACCGTGTTTAAATCGTTGCTATTTTGTTTGAGTGTCTTAAATTATTCATCACTGTCGCGTTCTGAGAAGCTCTGGATATTTCATTTGCTTTGTTCCTTAAAACCGACCACAATAACAACGTACCACAAATCAGCTACACGCGGGAAATGTTACCAATTTCAAGGGGGAAATTCCGGTGAGAAAATATCTTTGAAATAAATGTGAATAAATAGGACTTGGGAGATTAAAAGCGGACTGGTTGATATATGGCAGGAATTTCCGGCTGTGGCTATTAGAGCAAAATATGAAGGGTAATGTATATGGTAAAGTGTATGTGAGTAAATAAGGAAAATCGAAAAGTATCTTGCAATAACATTCGAAAATCTTTTTAAGGGTTTGTTGTGTATATGGAGTTGATGTCTATAATGTACTTGCTTACATTATAAAGACGTTACAAGTTGAATGTTTATAATTTTTCATTTTACTTACACTTAAATGTAATTTGAAAAGGAATGGTTAATGAACATACAAAAAATAATAATTATGGACTTATATCTATACTTGGGATGGCGTAAAAAATACAAATGGTGTAGACGTAATAGAAATATAATAGGTAAACATTTCATCACAATTGACTACAAATTTAATATACATTTCACTATATTTAAAAAACCCAAAACGTAGGTACATTCCCTAAATAATATTAAAATAGAAAATTACGCATCAACTTAATAGAAATGTTGAAACAATAAGTCTAAAATCCAAGGAGAAAATTGGTATGAAGATTATTGTGGATTTGAAACGCTTTAACTGAAGAAGGGATAATTTTTATCTTGGAAATGCTAAGCGTAATTTATGTTTCAGATGGTCAGATTTCCGTTGCCGGCGCCAGTAAGATAATCATGACAAATTCTTTCGTGTTATATAGAAATAAATGTAGCAATACCCGAGGTATTGTAACATTTTTTCTGTTTGATACTTAGATTATTTATACACTTACATACATAGGATTATATTAAACGTTCCTCCGACACTTATTCCTTTGCTTATTCAAATTTTTTTACGAAGGTATAACGTGTATTTCGTAAATGCATTTCATTTGTAAATATGATTAAAAAAAACGATTATCATTATCAAACCATGATACTGTTGGACGAGACTACGGAGACAATGGCTCGCAATAACCCAAAATCATCTAACGCTTGACCCACATACGTATGAGGCAGGCGATAGTAATTAAAACCTCTTTTCACCCTTCGGTCGCACAATAGTGCTGAAAAACTTGTTTCGTTAGAGAAGTTCATTAAGAGCAGCGCGACCGGCGAGCAGACTGTGCAGCTCGCGCTTGACCTAATTAGTGCCTCACCGCTGTCACTTTGATGAGAAATCTTTTGTAACTTTATTTGGGTATCACGCTAAAATACAATATGTCACATTATACCACCTTTTCTTTGTAAAAACCAGTACTACCTAACAAATCAGCCAAAATCCCACGAAATATTTGCAATTTTGCGAATATAAAAGTACATTAACTTGTTATGCATTTAAAGAAGATACATTTAAAAGATTAAACAGCTAGATAACGTGTTGCTACGCCTGAGGAATGGCAGGGCTAGCTCGGGTCACCCGGGTATGTGCTCCGGGTGAGGTGTAACCGCACTTCTATATCGGAAACATTATCACTTATCAAGATTTATGTATTTTTTTTTTAATGTGATTATATGATAGAATTAAATATCTATATCGTTCTTGACAATACGTTGAGTGTAGCACACTATCATCTAAAAACAATGAATAAGTCCTCAATATATTCCTATTTTATTGTATCTAAACATGTCTAGTCCCAAAGGACTTATACATTGAAAATGGCCTTGTATGTTCGAAATGGTGGAAACCAATATGTTTTGAGTTTTAGATTTATTTGTGTACGTGTTTTGAGATAGGTTTCATTAATTAATGTGGCCATATTTTTCGCTCTCGTAACCTTATACCTATTTAATATTGGCTACATAACCCTTTTAATTAGTTGCCCTCACTTTATTTACCTTTATTAATTAATGCAAAATATAATCATAAGAAACAAAATGAGTAAAATAATATCTGATGTTAATTAAGAACCAATTATTAACGTTGCAAGTAAACTATACACAAAACTACTTAGGCTTTGTTATATTTTTACGTTTTGTGCACCTAAAGAAATAAAAAAAATAATCACATAACTGACACAAAGTTGTCCCTTGCGAGTCACAGCAGACCTACAAATTTTAGTAGAGAACTGTCTCTTCACAAGATATAGGTACTCGAAGCTCTTAAACACTATTCTATTCTATTTAAATGCAGTAAATTTTATTTCATTATAACTAATCGTATCAACTTCCCGTAATTAATCCCAGAGGCAAAATTCCGTAGTGGCACTACAAACATAATTTATATAGTTATGTTTACAAAGCTTTTCATTTACCACAGATAAAATATAGGTACTAATAATCCCCACAAAACGCATATATATTCCTGTAAGCAATTTGAAGTAAACATCACGTTTTTATTATTTTATTTAACATTATACTTTACATAAATACCTAATCCCCGGCAATACAAAAACTAATCTTACATCCAAAACACACGATATTTTAATTAAGCGTAATTTATGTGACCTTTCTGCATATCGTTAAACCCTTCTTTAGATTAAATATTCTTTAAACAAAATTACAAAAGCATACCATGGCTTTATTTGTTTCTTAATTAATTAGGTACGTCTTAAGATGACAGGCGAAAAGTTAAACAATTAGGGAATTAATGTAAAATTTAATATTGAGCTCTGCTACAGCGATTTTATGGAATCCAACTTATCTAACTTCAAGCTTCAGTCAGAGTTAGTTTTAATATTAATTAAAGACTGAAGACTAATTTGCCCGAACCGCAACAACGATGCATCATAAAACTTAATTAAGATTATAGAAAATTATTTTTTCTTCCCTCTCTATTTTGGGGGAAAAGTCGCTCTTTATTCGATTACGCTAAAAGTGTGATATACTAAATCACGCATTTTTTACGATTTTACCTAACACCACACATACTCGTAAGTACAGAAAGTATGATGTAGATAAGAATAGGTATTCATAGCATGGTGAAAGGTCCATGTAGACCGATAGAGTAGTACGACCACTTTTTATACTTATACTAAAGCCTAAGTAAGCGTAGATGATGTAATCTGCAGATAACATGCTCGAAAGTAATGTTCAACGTAAAAATGTATATTTAGTAATCATACATATTAAACTTAACTTTGTCAATTATGCCAGGTAGATTTCTTAAGAAAAGAATACTTAAAGAATAGTTTTCGGCTAATAAAAATGTAATCATTATTGACAACATATTTTTAAATTTTATTATTTCTATGCGTTAGGTTCGTAATAAATCATTTGAATATAATTAACTCCCTCTTGTATACCAATTTGAAAAATCCTAAATCTACATTGTGCAGTGTCCCACCAAATATAATAGATACCCAATAAAACCTAAAACAAAGCTTGAATGGATTCATCATTTCTACAGTTTTTAATTTTTATTAAGTATTTTCCAATTTCTATTTACTTTCCAACTTACAACTATTTTGTGAAGATTTTCCATCAGGAAATTCATTAAATTTTAACAATATCCTATGTTTCTATGTATCATTTTGACTTATTACTTATACATAATATATTTTAAAATAAAAAAACAAGTAAGAAACAGTCTTAAATGATCTTTATGTCAGATTTGATTCATATTATCGTTGTACATAAATCCAGTAATCGAAGTTTTAGTACAAAAACTAACTAATGACACGAACCCACTAGCATTGATTGGATTTCAAAGGATGCTGAAAACGATAGAACTATTCGTAGAACTTGAATCACTTGTAACTTTGGTCTAATGAATGAGAGCTTCATGGAGCTGCGTTGTAGAGATATTTCAGACTAATTAAATTGTCCAGAGACGTACAAGCCGCACAATGCCACGACTTTATTCTAATTTAGTCACATAAGTGATATCATCAGTTGTACCGTGAGCACCTGACGAGTAACTTGTAAAAATACTCTTTAAATCACGTCGTGTTTAAGAAAATCACTTAGATAAAACATTGAAAAAAATTGTTTCAGTTAACCCAGGTTAATATTGTACGCTATTATTTTTAAGAGTCTCTCAGAGAATCTTGGAAATTTATCTTTGGATACTTGAATCCATGCCACTCCGCATTTGAACATTTTAAGCGTATTCAAGAAATTCAACCCAATTCCAGTACCAAAAAGTATAGCACGTAGGCTTTAAATTTACATACATACTACACACGTACGATAATAAATTATCGGTTGGCTGGCGAGTAGCCAACTGTTTACTATCTTAAGGGCTTACAATAATGTATGATTATAAAGTTCTTGTACACATAGCATTGTCGCCTACTGGTCAGTAAGTAGACAAAACACATTAAAAGAGTTACCTCTAGTGACGCATTTTGTTCTTTATGTGTATATATTCAGCAATATATACTCATAAAAGAACGATATTCAGCAATACGTGCTAATCAACAGGCCTCGCAATTTTCACAGTTGTATACAAACAATTCACATATTTATTGCATTTCTTAAATACAATAAACATTGTAGATAATGTAAACTAATATTATTTAGTAATTTACTAGCTATTTTACTTTAATTTTTTAATTTCTTAAATTAAAAATGCCTGGTATTATATTTTTTTGGTGTCTTATTATAAGCATATAACAACAACAAACATAAATATTGAAAGCATTTGCAATTGGTGTTTACTCGACTTTCATTTTTATCTTCGAGTCCTTTTTATTTATAGGTACTACTATTTGTTAAAACAAAAAATTGCCGAATTCCCTAAAAGCATAAAAACCTTTCAGGTTTTGGATATTATGTCATAACATACCTCTGAAATTTATAGTTCGTTTTCATTTCACAGCGCAGCACTATCAAGCATCGTCAACAAAACCAAATAAATTTGATAAATGGGTGAAAGAAGTAACAACGTACAATTTTACTAGGTGTAGGATTATACTTTTATGTTGAATTATACAATTTATGTCGTATTTTACTAGTCCGTGCATATTTTATTACCAAGTCTTTTTTTAAATGATTGTCTTATCAGCCTTTATATCTTATCTTTTGGGAGAATACTCGTGATTAGCATTAGGATATTATATTCCCGATGGTCATATCAGTAGTTAAGTTAAATACATAGTCCCGTTCGAATTAGAACGAAAGCCTTCATTTGACGGCAACTTTTCCCATTGCTTATATCCCTACCCATTACACCGTGTTGAAGGTTTCTCAATATTGCGACTAGTTCCCAATTCCGTATTGGACCCCAGCCAACTAACGTTAGTTATCCAGACAAATTCCCGGTTAAATCTGACTTAAATAGCACTCGTCATTGGATATCACTTTATGTTATGACATTATTATTGACTCGTTTCAAATGAGTGCGTGTACATTAGCACGTTCACAAATCATAAGTCATATTTTGCACCTTTAGGACGAAAACAAAAAAATCGATTTTTGAGCTACGATGGTAAAAACACTTTATACGATCATATCTATCTTTTTACGATCGAATTCAGAAATCGTTTTTTTTTAATGTCGTTTTCGTCCTAAAGGTTTTTTTGTAAAAACTAATTTATAAATCGCATAAAATCGCTCAAATCTCCAACAGTATATTGGAGTAACATTCACTTTAATCTTTCTATAATGATTTGGAATTGAAATTGTTATATAACTATACACCAAAAGTATAATCGAAAATCGAATTTGGGAGTAGTAGTGCGATAATCATTTAACATAATGTAGTCATCTAGAACGATAGCACCTGATATTAAATATACCTAGTCTTTTTTCTATAAATACTGTTAATATAACTGAATGTTCGGAGAATAATATTATATACTTTTTAAAATTTTAATGGCTTAACTAACATATATTGCGTCCGCCCGTTTCGATCTTCGTCCCATAACTACTTACTGCAGCTTCTTACTGTAGAATGCATTTTTCCACAAGGTATGAATGTACCACTAGTATTACTAGTAGTAAGGTAATTATGAAAAACATTGAAACAGTAACCACTTAAGAACAAGACCATTTGTCGTTCCATTAGTGTTTTCCTTGTTGCAACTCTCCATACACTGCGCACAATAAATTTCTCCGGAGAACTTTAAAAGATTTATTACTATACAAAAGATTAACATGTTAGCGTAGAATTGTGAAGTGCTGCAATATTTTTTTGAATATTCATATGATTTTGGACAACTCATTCGTTTCAACAAAATAACAATAATAAAGCATTGCTGATTGTTTCAAAAGATATGAGGGTACTTCATACAATAGCTTGTCATGTCGCGTTTCTTTTCTTACACTTTTTATTTCCTTTATGATGAAAGCCAGATAATATGTTTTATTAGAATACAAGTTAATAATTCCAAGTTAACAAAGCTTAAGCACAATATTTGTCATTCAACGAAGAAACTGTTTATTGGGGGCAATGAATCCTGCTTTCAAACGGCATTGAAATGGACCTACCCGCGATGCC
The DNA here is from genome assembly GCA_018247775.1 of Udranomia orcinus. Classification (NCBI taxonomy): domain Eukaryota; kingdom Metazoa; phylum Arthropoda; class Insecta; order Lepidoptera; family Hesperiidae; genus Udranomia; species Udranomia orcinus. The sequence goes on from DWGW01000077.1 coordinate 8,445, forward strand.
ACTGAGAGAAGCCTTGACTCATTTTATCTAACTAGAACAATGATACGTTTTAGCTACAACTCTATTTTTTAAAGTTTGTTGGCTATATTTAAATAGACAATAATGTTGAACAGCTTTTTTACAATATTTCTGGCTTCCCTGATGAGTTAACCAGTTGGCCTAATGCCAGCGTAGCCTATTGGCCCCACAATCGACAGTCGATACACACAACCAGTCTATGGCTATAATAAACTTATACTGAACATTTAACAATAAAAATATCTTATTGGTGGCCGATAATTTGCACCATATAGTACGAGTATAGCATAATATAAAACTTGAGACAAATTCACATTACTAAAAACCTCACTGTTAAACCTGTCATGCCTTAACATCAAACGGCATTCAATTGGAATTGAAAGAATAAACAACACATATCTATTACGACACACGACAATTACGAAGATTACATTACAAAGAACTCATAGGCAAGTTATATGTTTTCATTAATATTATTTTTTACTCTCAAAGTAATATCGAATATCCTAAATAAAGTACCAGCCTGTTTGTTGTTAAATATATTTTTTTTCGTTTACAATAGAAAATAATAGGTTATTATTAGGTAGGTTATTATTAGGTAGGTTATTATTATAACGAGAAGTTACTACAGCTATGAAACTCTATGTATTTGTCAACCTTAAACCTTAGACTGTTATTAACCCGATATAAAGCTCTGTTGGTTATATTATTAACCATAAAATAACCAACTTCGCGGGAACGAAATCGCTGTCAAGCTAGTTAAAATAACTTTCAATAATGTACCTTATAATTACGTTCCAAACAAAATTTCAGTGGAAATTATGAAACTCATTAATTCCTTTAAATTTTTAAATGAAGAAATTAACTTTGAGTATCGGTAATCTGCGTTGAAAAGCAACTTCTGAGGTGAACAGGAAGTTTAACACCGTAATTATATCAAAGCGGTATGATTCAGAAATTTTAATAAGTTCTCTCTTTCAGAAATGTTTAAGTTTATTCAATTTAATGATTTCCATTATAAGTTTCACTAAGTAATAATAAGTTTCTGAGAGCTTCTTAGAAAAATCGTCGTTAAGCATGAACTATGATTAAATAGTCATACGTTTTAGGTGGAAAAATATGTTATGATAACTGTAATAAGTGTATAATAATATACTTTTCGCTTTTCCTCTATCCTGCATCAAAGTGTACCTAATGCGACATGGGTCAGATAGACCAAAAATTCGAAGCATCAGACAAAAAATCCACTTTATAAATAATCGTTAAAAAACCGATTTTAAGTAAAACTGTACAGTAATAAAGTAAAGTCATACCTATTTTGCGTGAAAGTGTATTTTACCGTAACGTCGGGATACTAAGAATGAGCAGCAAGATCATTACTTCATGTCGAAGTTTCTCGTCGCTCAGCGACCCGCCAGCTCAATCTCCGGTCGCAACTCACGTACATCACTCTATCGCGAAAGCCATTTCAAGTGGAGCGGGATTTGTAACCGAATACTTGGAGATTGGCAACTTGACTAATGCATGTAATGAACGTTTTGTTTTATGAAACTTATACAGTTTTAAACGGAACTTGACTGCTTCTTTCGCCTGCTTCGTTTTGAAGGTATTATTGTGTATCTTGAACTATGTACATTACTATGAGCTAGATAAAAAAAGTATATTTATTTAGTTAAAATTAGTTTTTTAATCAACACGTCTCCAATGATTGTCGCCGACATATATTTTTTAATTTGACGTTACTTATTATAATCCTTTAAAATTAAGTTATCATACTTCTTTGTAACAGATATTGTAACACCAAGTTGACTTCATTTAGTGTTTTATTAATAAGTGTGTAAATTTAAGCAATCATTTATTTAAATTTGCTGGTGAGTGGTTCTTATTATCATAACATAAGTTGTAGCAGAATAGAAAACCTCGTAACTATCTGAATTGAGCAAAACAGACTCGCTGAATGTTTTATTTTAACTGTATATTCAATTACTTTGCATTTCGTTTATATTTTAATGTGTATTCGTTAGTTTTAGTGTTTTTGCAGTATTAGCAATTCAGAAATTATCATAATCAGAGCAGATTTTCCGCGAGCTATTTTTGGAATCCTATTCTCAATTTTATAAACATATTCCAGAGTAATTACATACATATTAAAATTACTAGAAAGTAATAGCAGAATTACTACATATTACTAGAAAGTGCTCAAAAACTTCAGACGTTATATAATTAAATTTCTTTTATTTTTACAAACTTTTTTGCTAGTTTTATGATTTGTCAAAAAATACAGGTGATTTTTCACTGTTGTTGCTTGCTTATTGAACTGTTAAAACAACTCTAATGACCTATTTAGTAAATTACAAATAAACCAAAATAAGTGGCATATTATAATTATGTTGAAATCATTGTTATAGTTTATTTTTCTTTATTTATTTTCACACGCTTGCTACTTTTTTATTTTAAAACTTTTTCTCTTAAGAGTAATGTGACACAATTTATCCGTCTATACAATAGACTTACCCTATTTTATACTATTATATTGTATTATTTCCCGGCTATATTTTAGGTATTTATTTAAAACTAGTATGGATAATGATTCAGGGCAGTAATTAAAACTTACAGAAAAACACTTTTGAATTGGCATACAGGTACCTACTGAATTATCTCGATTCCTACTTTATATTTTTAACTGAATATAAACTTTGGACTTCGAGAACGGCAGTTGAATTCTTCAGTTTGTCTATTCAATTTGCGGTAAGTAGCTACAGTAAATACTGACGGCAGTTACTCGGAGTGAACTGTAGACACTACAACGTCCTTACTTTTTGTTATAAAATTGAAATAAATATAAAAAATAAAAATAAACTATTTTTCGAGTTATGATTTACCGATTGATTGTTTGAAACTGAATACAATAGTGATAAACAATAAAGATAGTAAAAATATTATAATTAAAGGCGTTTTTTAAATTTTCTAAATTATATATCATCAAATGAAACAACGAGAACCTACCAGATTGATAGATAATATATAAAATAATCTTATGGAGATTCGGGATCAAAGGTCAGACAATGGATTAATTACGATTATGAATTAAAAAATAACTTAAACGAAGCCGTATATTTGAAGATTGTCCGCGTTAATTCTTCTTCGCGTTGTTACCTTAATGTAACAGTATCAATGTGGCCGATCCCGTTATATTATAGGTTCCGTTATATTTTGGTTGTTTCATAAACAAGCGTAAGTATTCTCAGGCTAAAAAAGGGTACGCCAACAATCAAACCCAGGTACTTCTACATACATAAGTAACTTAACTAGTTTTCTCTTTATTACCGTAAAGGGTTGCGGTATAAATAAGTAAGATATACATTTAGACACAAACAAAAGAAAACATAACCGAAGCTGGTAACGCGTACACTTTGTTAATATCCCCGTACAAATCCCGTCAACTTCACAGGAAGTGCTTCCCAAGAATCGCACCAATTGCCTACCTACTCTACAACTTCCTTAGTTCATTGGCAAGTATCGCGGGGGAAGTTTTAATAAAGAGAGCTTCCTGGAACTTCAACTTCGCTCAACTTGTACTGTAATTTTGTTCGCATTAACTTTGGTCACTTTCCTCTATTCTAATTTGCTTTCTCTGTAAACAATTCCACGAATGGAAATATTGAACTTTCAATGACATGACTAACAATTTCAATGAGAAAATTTTTATTTGGTACGCGCATACAATATAACACACATTCCGTGTACATTTTCATATAGAAAAGGGAACGAGAATTCGTAAGTACAAATAAGTAGCTGATTGGAATACATTTGTTGAAAGAACACCTCTTAAAAGATACTGGGTTCTTATCTCAGCGTGAAACTTTTATCTCGGGAGTGAGATAATGCCGGGTTCGTTGGAAAACAATTCCGGTACGTGATCCTTACATTGTATCCATTGGGATCGTCCCATTGATATATTGCTGTGGGTGCGGTAAAAGAGGCACTTTGAAAGAGTCTGCTTAACCTTCCTCGTAGTAAGTAAATCTTACCTGTAGCAGTTATCGTTCATTAGAGGTGAACCGCTGAAAAAGTAATGTGGGTTGGCACGAGATCAAATGACTGGATCCAAATATTACTTACAATTAGTGTGAAACCAGTAAATGATGGTTTATTATTCAAAACATAAAGAATGTGATGCACTTTTTTTTATTATAAGTCCAAGTGGCAGTAAAGCGAAAGTTTTTTTTATTCAGAATAATCTAGATACTTGATCCGTAGCGGTTGTCCTTAGTATTACTTTGTACATAAAATATAATAAAATATGTGTTATTTATATTTTTGTTAACTGTGGCATTGAACAAAACTTACTGTGAACAAAATAAAAGAAACAAAGATTTACAGTCCCAATCGCGGATACTAAATGTGTAAAATTAAATGAAGATTACCATAATAAGTCAGCGAAAATCGTAATTAAATCAGATTAGCCGTTCCTGAGATTAGCGTGCACATACACAGAGAAATAGACACAAATTCTAAAGTTTCGTTATTCTGGGTTGTATTCTTTAATGAAGGCCCTTTAATGATTTTCTGTGGAATATCTTCCATGTACAGACGTCAAACAGATTTATTATATGTATAAATGAGTCTCTCCGGGTTGCGTGGGATTTCCACTCACTAAAAATCCCTCGGTGGCATCTTATGTTTTGTGGGGGAACCCGTGAACGGCACATCAGGCACATCTTATGGGAAGACTCCGTGGCTCGATCCAATACCTTCCTGGTGTATACCTTTATGCGACCATTCAAAACGACATCCTTCCCGGAGTTGTAGACTGGACAGTTCGAGCTCCCACTCTTATCCCCGACTCCGGAAGCGCTTTTCTGTAAGTGCCGGAACTACAGAGACCAACCGACCTTAACTTATATATTGGACGAATGAGACCCAAGATGCACTTAAGTATCCTGTAAACTTTACTGGTATCCTAAGTACCGCGGCGGTAGTAATAGCGGTACAACCTCACTTGAACATGTTGGTAAATCAACCGCTTTCGATTATTCATATTATTGGTATGTGCTTTTGTACCTGTACAATTTGTATGATTCTAATAAAGAATAAATAAATAAATAAATAAATGTGCATCCCAGACATAAAAAAAGGTTTTTCCACATAGAAATAGAATTTCATATAAGTAAATATGTATGTTATAATCGCGCCCACAAAGTACTTAAACGATATATTTAGCATTTCCTTCCTCCCCAAGGATTGTATCTTGATCTATTTCGAGGGTCGCGGTGATAAATCTCAAATGAATGAATAGGTTTTTCGACTGGGATGTATTGGTGAGAGAGTACTTTAAATATCATTTTGAAAAAGTATAAACGTAAACAAAATATATGTTTATTATTCAAGTTGTTCATTACGTATTGAAAGGACATTTCGTGAATTTAGTAAATTCTTTTGGAAGTTACGGCGAATGTTTCGATAAAGGCCTTTAGAAAATGATTACCTATATCTTTTTTATTTGTATGAAATTTAATGAATATTAAATACCCTATTTATGGCCCGTTTGTCATTAATTAACTGCGCAGTTAATTAACTACAGACACGATACGCATTACATACAAGAACTTTACAAATTTTCCGTAAAGTGATTACAAGGCTTTTAACAACAATTTATAATTCAATACGCTATAATGAAGAAAACTTTTATTCCAAAGTTCTGCTACCACGTCAACCTTAATTAACGTGTAAGTTATTATTAGTTGTTTAATATTTTCATATAAAGTTTCCAACATCATTGCTTTCGCATAGCGAGGCGTTAATTAACAACTAAACAAAAAAGTTTATGTTTTAGCTAATACTCGTAGTATTTCTCGCATACCTATATCGGGTGGCCGTGTTTTACACACGGTTGTATTAAGCAGTATAGGTTCTGGCTGTCAGGCTACTTAGAACGTCGCGGTTATACTCGACATTTTTGGGATACGTACAGAATGCCTACAGGCACAAAATGTTTGCTCCGAAATTTTTGTAAATATGTGTACTATGCGGGGACCGGAAATTTCTGGTATGAAAACATATACGTAGAAAGCGTGTACTATAGATGTTACAGCATGTTATCTTTTTCTATATATGTCACAATGATTTTTCTCGAGAATATTGCCGCTATGTTCGGCTCGTTCCCTGAGGTGGAAAAAAATTCAGCTGTCATGTTCTCAGCTATCCACAATATTGTACTCGCTAAAATGTTTCTTCTGTTATATCATAAGAACTCTATAAGGAAACTGAACTATGAAATGGCTAATGTGATGGAAAAAATTGAAGACCCACATGTCATGAAAAAACAGTATTGGAAAGTAAAATATGGCATTTCGTTGTACGTCGTAACTGTGTATTTATCACTTATTGCATACGGCATTGAGAGTGCAAGAAAGTTACTAGTTGAAGGTATGTTTATATTCTTAAAAATAATAATACCACCTAATTACCTAACACGCTAATAACATATTGAACTAATCTCAAATTGAATGCATGAAGATTAACAAAAGTATGTTGCTAAAAGAATTTTATTTAATATCACGTATATTTTATAAAGTATTTATCTGTACCAATAGTGCACTCGCGGCGATGTCATATAACTTAGTTGTCAGCATTGTACCAATGGTGTGTTTTGTTTCGAAGTGTATGGAATAGGCATACTCTTTTGAGGCATTATATCTTAATCATCAGAAATAACAACATCTGTGAACCACTTCATAAGAGACGTCTCTTCTATTACTATTTGATAAGGAATGTCACTAGAAGACCTATTTACTTACCTCAGATAGATCTCTTTATGCTACTCCACTTCACATAAAAAGTTTTTTTTTGCTCTAAAAACAATAAGAACGACACTATGGCCCAATTTCAGTGTTCACCCTCCTGCCTCAAAAAACATTTAAATTAAAGCACTTGGAATAATAATTACTCGAAAATAAATGAAATGGACAATAAAGTTATTTGTACAGTCGGATCCCCATTGAACGAGCTGTACGGTTTTGTTTATGGCCGTTACTTTATTACGCTTTATTTCAGATGCACCGTTTTATACAGTTGTTACATATTTACCATACTACGAAGACAACTCTATCGCAGCAAATACATTTCGTGTATTTTTTTATGTAACGTGGCTATACATGATGTTGCCCATGATGTCTGCAGATTGTATGCCCATTGTTCATCTGATCACAATGACACATAAATTTCATACTCTCTGTCAATACTACGTTAAGATCAGAAAGGAGTTTGATAATGATGTTTTAAGTATGAGAAAACGTGAAGCAGTTTCTAAATTAAAATCTGGGTGCTTGGAAGGTATATTAATGCACCAAAAGCTGATGTTGTAAGTAACTGTACATGACTTTTTTCAGTTAGCTTTAAAGAATAATTTTATCTGAGTACGGGACTTGACAAAATTAAAAAGAATTTCTTCGTTCACAGAGCTAGGTTGCAAGAGATTTATTCGACGAGGACTCAATATATTTCTTTAACAGAGTGTTAATGGAGTCCAGCTTACACACATTAAGTTTAAGTTATTAGTGAATTGTAACTGGTTTAAAATATAATTTTCCGTAAAATATTATGAAAGGTTTCAGTGTAGCTGTAGGCATTTGCATTTTCGATACGAGCCATTGTCGGACGAAATTGAATCGCATGTAAGCCGATTGATTTCGATTTGTCACTGATGTGTGAGCACGCTACTTAGCAGTGCGAGGGATCTTATCGCTGAATTAATTACCATAGCCAAATTCTATAGCCATTGGTGTGATAAGATGGCTAACTTCCTATTCAATTCGGATCTATAGTATCTTCTTAAAAACTTACATGTGTATAAAACTAAGATTATGTTCGTTTATCTGAAAGCACCTGTTGAAGTTCGTCGAAGTCATAAAGATTTTCTTATTATTTTCCCTAGTTTGGCTGATGAAATCCATCGTGTATTCGGAATAATAATGTCACTGCAAGTTTGTGAAAGTTCAGCGGTAGCAGTATTGCTTTTACTACGCTTAGCGGTAAGTGCTATTTAGTGCATGTTTCGGTCTCTTTGTACAATGCTTTGCGTCGTTTTACCCGTTATTTTAGACCATTCCTTTCGTGTTAACAACTCTATTACTAGCATTTACTGCTATTGGATTTTATTATAAAACATGTTAGCCTGTAATATATGGCTCAACAACGGCATTTGTTCCATTTTCAGCACATTTCTGGTGCACATTTTCCACTTTAACTTAAAGGCATTTTACAGACATTGTTCTTGGACATAAACAAAGCCTTTAGACGAGAATTGATAAAAGCTAGTTATAAAATCAAAATGGTGTTAAGTATGTTCTAAGTGCTTACAGAGCTTGAGAAACTCCTAAGCTATTTTAATTTCCTTTGAAATATCACGCCTTATTACGACATATTATGGCACAACGTATGCTGGGCTTAAATATGAGCTGCCTTTGATATTTAACGAAGTGGTTTACACAGTACCTACCTACAGCTTATGAATAAATAATATTGAAAAGATTAAGAATACGAAGTCTTCACAATTTTATTGTCTTTTAATTTTTGGAATTGTATCTTAAAGTGTATTTTTATTTTTAGCTTTCACCCCATCTAAACGTAACAAATGCTTTGATGACGTATACTTTTGTTAGTTCATTATTTTATCTACTTGCTTTAAATTTGTGGAATGCTGGAGAGATCACATACGAGGTACAATTTTCTATAAGCTGCGAGAATAACGAATATATTTGCTTTTACGTAATTTCATCCCCCTTACAGTTTATTTTAATTTTTCTTTTCCTATTTCCCCAAAACATGAAATGAATTAAAAATTAAATATTTTCCCCCTAGTTCATTTTAGCCCTCTCTCACACATAAATTAAGAAATAATTATATGTTGTAGTATAATATAACATTATGAAATATCTCTTGCACAAAAATATAATAAGATTTCATGCACGTAGACATAATCTAGAAAAATGAGAGGGCCATAGCTTTTGCCACTTACTTAGTTTAGCCCATAAAGACCCATGGAATGCCTGTTTTATCGGCTCTACATAATAACTCTCCCTTACTTCAGAAGTGTTCTTGCTATAAAAGTCATATGCTTTATTCTTGCAATTTGTTTAGTCTTATTGTAGTATTCAATTGTATTTAATTAAACATTTTTTTACAGGCTTCGTTATTATCTAATGCCATTTTCTTCTGCGGCTGGCACTTGTGTGAGTTAGAGAAAGACAGTCATAAAGACATTAGACGACTTGTTCTGATTGGGTGTGCGCAAGCGCAGAAACCTCTCGTGCTTAAGGCTTTCGGTATTCAAGACTTGTCGTACAATACTTTCGTGTCGGTAAGATTTTGGGCCCATTTTTAATTATTTAGATATAGATAAACATTATAAGACAATATGTCTTTTAAACACGCGCTTTTGATTGTTGTGGTATTTTGCTATTTTGGTTAGTACTCTAAATAAATTCAAAAGTAAAGTAAAGTTACTTGGTATTTTTTGATTAACATAACATTTCTCAGGGAAACCTATACATCGATCTTAAATCTTTCTGACCCAATCGAATTCGAGTCGATTCATGATTTATTTTATTGTTTATTAATTGCATAAATGGACAATCTTATGTGACGATTAAAAGTGTTTTATGTGCTGATTTGATTAACTACAGTGTGGTAAATTAAGAATGCCTACAACAAATATGTTTAATTTACAAAATAACATATAAAAAACATGCAATTTTTTTATAAATATGTATCACAATGTTAGCTGGTTGAGCACGTTATGTATTTGGATGTGAATACGCCCTCGGTTAACCGCGCGGCAAAGCTCCATTTATCCTCATATGTCACAATGATGGAATCTGCGAGTAACGGCGGATGAGAAGCTGCATAAACATTGATATACCTAACACTTTGTTTACTCTTTTAGGTGGCGCGGATGACGTACTCAGTTTTCGCCGTTTTCTACCAGAGGCGAGGATAATAATATGATTACAAAAGATACGTACCTACCTATCTCCACACCCACAACCTTTGCAGTACTCAGTAGATCGCTCATGAATATTTGATGTATGAATAATGCTTAGTAGATACAAAATATTCTTCTGTAAATGTTGAAAGTATTAAATTACGTATAAAATGAACAATGCTGTACGTTTATTAAATTTTTCAAAAGTTTCATGTTAATATATTTGTCAAAGCTAATTTAAAAAATATATCAATTAGGATAGGAGTCACTCACTTTTAATATTTACGAATATGTTCTTTCTACAAATTTGAAATAATCACATACGGTATATAAGTTTTTTTCTCCTTTCTATAAGCAGCAGTCCTCCTTTCTGGTAGGACTTACCCAAAGTAGCTGATACTTTAATTAAGCACATATTATTGTTCAATTTTAATACGTTTAGTAAAGTAACTATTTATTTCACGTCGACGAAGTCTTAAGTAAAATACTACCGCAAGCAACATTGGAAAATAAATCCATTCAAATCATGGAATAATACGAGATGAAGTCGTAAATCAATAGGTTATTCACTAAGGCTGGTTGTTAATAAGCTCCTGGGAAATGTCATAAATTTCCAAAGACAACAGAAATTTAATATCGTTGAGAAAGATGTAATTTCGCGTGAAAGTTTCGCAATAGATAGGTAACTTCGGTTCATTGGAACTCTCCTTTTATACATGGAGCTATTGAGTGCTACTTTGCCTCTAAATCAATATGCTAAGAATATTGAATATTACCATTGTACTAATACAGAATTTCAATTTGTCTGTTATATCAAGAAGTTTTGGTACGAATAGGTAATTCTAAGGTGAAGAGTGAAATATAAATATGTAAAGTAACTTATACTTTATACAATTACTAAAGCAGTCTCCTTTACGATATTTAGGCCGACTCTTAAATTGGCTGTAATGATCATAAATTCTGAGATGTCTAAAAGTTTTACAATTTTTTCAATTATCCGCAATATCGAGTTAGCAACTCGAATTGATTGATGGTTTATCTAACAAGACAGTAGATTGATGAATTTGCTTCAATGATGTTCATAATAAAGAAATATCGTTCGTCTCTGTTACCTTCGTGGATATTTTACACCTTTTGTGTCTCGGCGCTTTGGATTAGATAAATCTACTTATTTTACTACTTGCTACTTTGCCCGCGGCGTCGCGTGGAACTTACGTTTTATTTTACTTTTTTCTCATATTTACACTTTGCTTATTTTCAAAACATTGCTATCATGTCATGTCATCATATGGAAAGTCACGAAAATTTCCATCACTGCCATAGTAATACTATACTTGTACAAGTAAATTTTACCATAGTAATATTATACAAAGTACAAGATTCCAATGTAACAGTAACCTCTAACATTCATATTAATATCGATTATTGTATTGAGTACATTGTTTCAATCAATTAGTAGAGCTATGCGTGAGGAATCACATCAAACCCTCCCGAACTACTAGAAAAATAACGGTAAATAACATATCACAAAAAAAAAACAAATATACAATAACTAAAAGTTAAAAAAAATAAAGATCCCACTAAATTTACTAAAATTTAATATGAAGCAATTATTAGAAACTTTCTAATCACAGAAAATAAGCTCTAACGTAATAAACTTATCGTGCATTGAATTGCAAAATCTGTTATCAGAATTAATATGGTACTAATAAATAATGTTTAACGTTCACTTATTAATTAATGTTCATAAATTAAGTTAGCGCAGCGATTATCAAGCCCACGTAGCATGTATATTAGTTTAAAATTGCTCCAAAATGATTTCATATAATAGTTCACGTAGTAGTTAATCTTTAAATAAACGTTATAAATTGTACCGCATATTAGTGTTTATTTAATTTAAATTGTAGCGAAACCTCATGAAGGACATACATTTATTTTAATAACACCTATCATTGTGCCTACCATAACATCAATTATTATGGCTTATGCTTATTTTGTTCATGAATAATATTTTTATTTCATTTATAAACACGAAACAAAAAATCTTTGAAAGAAAGATTTGTAATGTAAGTAAGTTTTGTTTTTTTTATCACAAGTCACATTACGTCATGCTTTTATAAAGTATATCCCTATAATGGAAAGCCGCAATATATATATATATATACCGTGCATATATGCAATATATATATACCGTGTTTCCCTGCCAACTGTTCTAGTCACCGATGTTCAGAAAACTTAAAATATAGGT
>DWGW01000078.1:0-20664 GCA_018247775.1 Udranomia orcinus
TTCTAATGTTATTATACATTCGTCTCATACCCGCGTGGCCACTAGTGGGCAAGAGATGAAAATCGTTTAAAATAACTCCTAACTGACAACTCTTTCTCTACTGGTAAGCGAATCTAGCTGTTGAGACATACGATGCGGGTTTCATTTCTGAAATATAGTTTGTTTAGTCTGTGTCTGGTTTTTTACATATAGTTGTAAAGAAAAACTCAATATTTAATATCGAAGCTTGAAAGCCAAAAATGACTAAGCGACATTTTGGCCGATATTACCTGTATATTTTGTTCTGATCTCAACTGAAATCAATAATAAATAATGAAGCGTGTAAATATTATTCAAAACCCACTGGTATTATAGCAGTACAAATATTATATGATTTTATACGATGTTTAATTTTTTCTTTTGTCATTTAAAGTTGCCTAATAATAATATTATCGCTTAGGATATTAATATCGATATTACACTAATGTTATGTATAAAGTTAAATATTTAACTTGGTTTTTTATGGTAAATTTATGACAGATGAATTATCGTGAGGTTAAAATGGCATTTTAGAAATGAATCAGATGTGAATGTACGTGCTCAACAAAGACGCTTGGTGGAAGAGTCGTCAAGGCCAGGTTTCCAATAGCGGATAATTCGCTCGGTTGTTGTGACGTAATTCAATTGGAGGGTAAGATCGGAGGCGGGTCGTCGGTATTTAGAGAGCCTTGATTAGTGTTGCCGGTGGATCAACGTTTAATTAAAATGGGATTATCTGTAGGTTGCAGCCGAGACCGTGCGCCACGCGTACAGTGCCTTACATGTTAGTTGTTAGTGTTTAAGCCACTAAGGTTTAAACAATAGATTTTGTTCAAATTCGTTATCTAATCACCTTTTTTAATTTATTCCAAGGTTTCACGCATATCACACGTATCACGAATTTACAATATATTTGTGGTAACTATCACTGCAACAAATAACTCATGTGTCAGGAAGACAAACTATGAGAGGAATTCGAGGCTTTTCAAGGTGTTTCCTCTATAATCAGAGGACCATTGTATTCATATGACATGTTCTATCATTAGGATTGAAATGAAGATATATTGTAAATGGCTAAGATAAGTCTTAAATTGGAGTTCTATATGACATCAAAATAAGATGCGTCCGTAGTTTCGCATATTTAAATAGATGTAACAGTACAGATCGCAAAGTGTATCATAATGTTCTGGTATAGGCGGGATAAACTAATATGACTTTATTGTTTACATTACAAAAATGATAGTTTATCGTAGATACATTAAGAGATTTATCCAAAATTGGGTATAATTTAGTGTAACAACGAGATATCAATGACAAATGATCGGGGAGCATGTAGTGGTGTTGTTTAATCCCAGGTCGAGGCGGAGGGCGGACGGAGGCGTCTAAGGCTGCTGATTAATCTCGGAGGTGGATTTCCGTTTAATTAAAATGGGATTATCTCAAGGCTGCAGACGAGCTCGGCCTATGCGCCGCCAGCCTGGCCAATGGAGCGAGAGGCGACGCTAACCTCTAGCTTTATATAAAACTATTTTTTGTTTCTCTTAACGGAAATCCAATGAGCTGGCTTTCTAAGGCTCATACATTTGCAAGGCTAATTTACCAGAGCTCGATATAGAAGGAAGAGTAATGAGCTCGTAGTAATGCACTGAGCCACCTAATAGTGAATTGTAGCATACAACTGCACTGATGTTTCCATAACGACAACGACCTCAGCAGTAGGAACGCATTTCTTGCCGATTTGAAAAAAAAACTGAATTTCAATATCTACAGTTTTTCTCGTAGATTTATTTTAAAAAAACTTAAATTTTTCGTCCAATTTTCAATAATATGTAGTGACTCTATCGATTTGCATTCGAGATATTTTCAGTCTGAGATGAGAATCAAACCCACTATTAGGTCAGTGTACAAATTTGTAAGCATTTTGCATATATGTACGGCAGCTGCAATCGGAAAAACAGTTGTCATGTGAGAAAGTTTTTGTCGAGCAGAGTAACTGAGTTCACTTCACTCACTTTATATTCATACAAAACGCTGAAGTCATGATGTCCGTCACCACCATCAAATGCTCGGGTGCTCGAGCCACTTTTCCTCGTTACTTGTTTCCCCGGCGAGTCTAATGTTCTCTCCCGGGCTAATAACTCGAGCGGGATGAGGGCCGCCGCTACTCAGTGCCGGCGGCCGCTCCCGCGGGACGCTCCCTACCCTTCAAATCGAGTTTCGCTGAGTGATTTAGGAAAACTAGTTATAGACAAGTGCTGCATTCTTATCGGTCGGTGTCCCGAGACAGGTGCCGCTTATTCAATTACAGCACGCAATCACGCATTTTGCACACATCCTTTATTTGCTCAGCTTAAGTTAAATACGGTGCTGTTAAACGTATATTTGGTTTATTGATTCAGAAAACTGGTACTCGCGGCTAATCTAAATACTTTTGAAATATAGTTTAATCCGATTACATTAAATATTACAATCTTTAATTTGTTAAAAGGTCGATAACTAACATATCTTGTACCTAATTAGATAATATTTGACTCCGAAGTGATGTAAGCTTGAGTAAGCGAATTAATGTTGTTAGTGGTGGCCAGTGTCCTCACCTGTCCGTTTCTCGGGGTCGCGGAAGAGCACGTCGTCGAGGCGCGTGGGCGGCGAGCGGCCCTTGCCGTTGACGGCCACCGCCGCCAGCCGGAACCGCACGTCCCACTCCAGCCCGCGCACCGTCCACGACGGCTCCTCGGAGCTCAGGTTCACCCTGCCACCAGTGTTACCGCATCAGAAAATTTCACCAGCAAAAAAACGCACCACATTAATGAACTCTACATTATCCATTTATCCATTGATAGCGTTAAAACAAGATATCTTTGTTAAATGTGTTCTGTGGCAGTAATGTATGTAATTAAATAGTAAATCGCGATGCCCTCATAAATACGAAAAATGTATTAAAATGAAACATTTTATGTTGTACTTTCATACACGGGGAACGGCTTGAGAATACTTCTCTTCCTACCATTGGCATTACTTTGTAAACATTATAAAAGAATACAACTCTGTATAAAATTATGTTTCAAAGAGCAGCGTCATGCAACATTGTATTTTGTTAAGGACAGCACGTTCCATCGTTTGTGTTTTCATTTGATCGATTTAAGTGGTTCGCAACAAGATTGCCGCACGCCCGCTGTAGACCTGAAACATCCACCCAGGACTCACCTATTAATAATTAAACCTCGAGCGTCACCCTGGGTCTAAGCGGCGACCACCTTCCGCCGCTGACGTACATCATTCTGAGCGTTTATACAATATGGATGCCGTGCTAAATAAATTGATATGGCCTTTGACAAAATAGTTTTGATATATTTGCTCTAGAAGTTATTGACCAGAGTTTATTAGAGAGGTTATGAATAAAATCTAAATTGAAAAACGTATAGGTATGCGTAGGATCTTATCCCACGGATTCTATTTTCATGAATACCGTGACAAAATTTAAATAAACCAATAATGATCCTTTAAGTTTAGTAAAGCTATAGAAACACTATAATACAACTATAGAAGTAGAAATCTGAAAAATTATGCCAACTGCCAGATTAGCGAAGTACCGTGGGAATATGTTCGTTCAATGGTCGACAATTTCTCACAAGGGACTAGGGGGTAAAAATGATATAGAGAGTTATTAAAAGGTAGGTAGAATTGCTAAGTCCGCAATTTTGGGTCTAAAAATTCGGGGGCGTAATACAAATAATGGGGTGAACAATTTATGTCAAATTTTTCATAACCGCGCCTGGCGACCTTCAATAAATTCGGCCGTTTTTGAGAAGAAAGGGGGTGGCATTCTTGCGCGCATCTAAATCCTCGTTAGTGGGCTTTGTCCGCGCGCCATTGTCGTGTCCGGCGGCGGCTCTCCCGACGCGCGTTCCGCCGCCCCGCGTGCGGGAACCCTTTTTTTCAGGCCATTACTTCGCGCCGCCATCGTGAGTTATGTTTATGCTGCAGCCAGCGATCGTCCGCGACTTTATTCGCTGCAAACGTAATTTATCTTCAGGGAATGTGAATACACTATTGTTTTTAAGCGACGACAGCGCTCGCCGGGTGCACTTTTTCAATCCCTTTACGCTCCGCTATTTTTAAGCTTTGCGTGCGTGCCAGGCGACCGCGCAAATTAAGTCGCGTAATTACTGGAATATTTCTAGGCCTTCCTTTTTCCTTCCTCTTTGTTCACTAATATATCTTTCTGGATTTGTTGTTTGTAACGAATTATAATATGTAGTGAATGTCTTTACAAAAGTTTTATCTAATTAACATTACATGGTTAAATAAAGCAACAACTCGTATTGTTGGATTTAATTATTCCGGTCAATTAAGCGAGTGGTCATAATGTAGAGTCGCAGAGTCGCGCGTCTGCTGGAAATGTCATACGTGGTACTTGAGCCGGCGCGGCGGGTGTCACTGAGCGCTGCGAGCGCCACTATACGGGGCAGATTGCCTCTGTAATATTAAAAACAAGGCCCCTTCTCATCCGCCCGCTCGCCTCCCTCGAGAACAGAGGCGCTTATTAGTAAAATGCCGCTTTTTATTGCAGCCAGGTGGAACGGCAGATTAGGGCCCATGGAGTCTTCATTAACCTACTTACGGACTACTTAAAACATTTAAATAGCTCAAATCTATTGCTGTGAATACAAAACGTGCCCTGACCGCGCCGTAACTAGTTCGTTAGCGAAGTTTTTTATCGAAATAAAACTATTATTACCAGCCTCATTTTGTTGGGGTCGTTTTGTTTTGCGCGGCGTTTGGAGCGGCGCGACCGCGACATCTGCAGGGGACGCGGGAATTAAATAAACTTGCGATAAAATTCATGTAATTTTTTCATGGTCGTGTTTTATTCCGTTTGCTTTGGTCATCATGTTTTCAATTTATTTTAAAAAGGAGTGAAATGTTTGTACTGGCAATTAATTACAAGAAATTTTCTGGGTCTTTTGGTTGTCGTTTTCTCGTGACCTCAACTCGACCCTCGTCGCGTTCCAATATTTATTTTCCTTCATCAAGAAGCGTTTGTAAAGATTTTTATATATTGCCCCGTGTATACTCCAAGGATGAATCTTCAGAAACGAAAGGAAAAAGTTTTTTGTAAATTGAGTTAACATTTATTATTCGGTAAAATCTTGTCATAGTGGTAATACGGCATTGTGACGTTAATTCATAAGATCAAAGTTTTTGTGGACAATCATTAATTAAGCAACATCAAGCTATTCGTGCTAAGTGGGAAGCCAGCTCACCTGGGCACGGTGTCGTCCCCGGAGTACACCTCGAGCAGGAAGCGCTGCGGCAGGCCGCCGTCGAAGCCGGCCACGCACGACACCTCCACGGACTCGGCGGTCTGGTTCCACAGCGTGCAGTTGCGCGGCGCGTGCGGCTTGCCTGTGCACGGACACGTTCATGCTTATACTAGAAATACGCATTTAAAAAGTAAATAATGTTTAATAGCCACAGTGCAGTGTTTCATATTTCGAATTGCTGCCACTTAGGAAATCTTTCCTGCAGTGTATTTAAACACTGTTTTGAAAATCTTACTAAAATACATTTAATCACTGTTTTGTGTCTTTATGGAAATCTATTAAGAAATATCCTATTTTATTATTTTTTAGTAGAGAATATTTCCTTCTTCGTGTGTATCTATATGAAATTTTAAGGGTCATTTATAATGCATCAGAATCAAAATTAAAATTAGGAGTAGAGGCCGCAGTTATCCTCAGTAGAGCACTCACCAGCGGCCACCATCTGGAAGACGCATGGCGAGAGCTGCGACCCCACTTCATTGGACGCGGAACATGACAGCGTGCCGTAGTCCAGATCCGCTACTGGCGTGTACCTGTACAGTGGAATACAGTCATGTTAAAGATGAAATCAAGTAGTACTTCGCAACAACGACTCACTAGTACCCGGAATGGCAACGCATCAACCTACTTCAATCGACAACCGACAAGAATTGGGTTCCAAAAACCTTGTTACAGGTGACTATGGGTTGCAGTGGCAAAGTAACAAGTTTAATTATCTGATCCACTTTTTAAATCTTCATAAAACACAAAACCGTTCTATATATAAAATATACCTACTATGTTAAAAATATTATGGAAGATTTCAATCAACCGACCGATGATAAAATGTCCAAAGTTCAATTCTAATTCATATGCAATAACGGTTAAACCATATTGAATGCAAGCACTGATTCATATAACTCAGTTGACACCAAAGGAATTTAGTTATGATAGGCTTTATTGGATATTGGTTTGGGGCGATGACGTTAAATCCATATCGATTTGTCCCTAAACGGATTCGGATTGTGCTATTCACACGCTCGCAATAAGCCGAGTTTGTTGCTGTGTGTCGCGCCGGGGGCAGGCGAATACACTTTGCCAAACAAAAATGTTACTTCACAAAACACGTATATAGCACGAATTGGTATTATGTTTCATGCAAATATAAAAATTCCGATAACATGTTAACTCTATTTTAATTTATATTTATTGATTGGTACTGGATTGGTAATCGATTATTATTAATTAAATAACGTTTATAAAATAATATATATCGTTTTCGTCACGTGGAATTGGTTTTTCTGGTTTGAGAGTAATAAATCGCGTACACTGTAAACTTTGGCTGTCTTAATATAGTTGAAGTTAAAAAGCACAACGTTTCCCTATTCTACTCACTACTGATTGTCCTACTCAGCCCTAGAACAGTTTAACTTTTATACACAAGATACTTTCAAGGCTTCAACTTTACCCTCAAGATTAAACAGGAATTATACATACATACTTGTATCTACAAAGTTAGTGAGATGGACCAAGTGTCGATACATAAAAAGTGCATTTCTTAAACTAGTAAAAAAACAATTATTTGATTTATTGCAGCTTTTTTGTGGCTTCTAGTTACGGGAGGACTGGCGTTTCCACCTTGGCAATAAAAGTCTTAGAAAAATAATGTAACGATACTCACTTGAGGCTGGACGCGCTACCGTTGGAGGTGTATCTGTCGGCGGCCACGTCCAGCGTCTCCCCGGAGTTGTTGAACTTCCACTTGAAGACGGCGGCGGGCGGGTCGGCGTCCACCTCGCACACGATCACCACGCTCTCCCCCCGCGCCGCGCCCACCACCGACACCCCGCCGCTCCGGCACGACGGCGCATCTACAAACAAAACATGTTTTTGAAGTTATACGGTTGGTCGTGGTACGTGGTAAGTCATGTGGCCTCGTGAATGATATGAAGATCTAGTGACGCCCCATATTGAGGTAGTTGTGAAAAAAAAAGAAACCGTAGCGGCCACCATCTCGGATTTACAATGATACAAATTATACGAAATTGTATTGTCATCAGAACTAAAGGTGTGTACCAAATATCAGATCAATCCATCCACAGAAAGGGGGTCATACTTCAATTACTAAATTTGACCAAAATAAAAAAAAAAACAAAAAACGTTTAAAATTTTACATCGATAGGCAAATGCAGAATGTTTAATATAATACAGTCCGCTAATGAATAATACTAATATAAAAATAATCTACGCGTTCGAATTCTGCTGCGCTGTACATAGAGTAAGTTAAATAATATTGTATTCACTCAATCGTTTCTACGAATCACAGCCGTAAAGACACTCCCTATGACAGGAGCACAGTAATAACAGTAAGAGTGGTGGGTGACGCGCGGCTGGCAGCCCGCCACCGCTTGTACGTAATAATAAAATCGATGGCGCGTCCGCATGAATACGAATGGGCGCTGATTTCTGCGTCTCGGTGCATCGCAGCACGTCTGCAATATAAACGCAAGTTAGCGCCGCATCCTTAGTTATGGGGTTGAGAAATGCTGTAAATGATTGTAGCCGCTTAGCTACTGTCAATGGTTAGTTATATAGAATTCACATATAAACGTTTCTAAAACAATCTCGTTCAATTTAAATGTATTCCAGAATATTCTCAAAGGTCTAAAATTACAATTTCTTGGTCTACACATAAGTAAATCCCGGGGGACATATGGGAATAATCAGACCATCAAAGGTCGACTAAATGTAGAGCCACAAGGGTATTAATTACCGGTGCAGCAATTTCCATCCGCTTTCATCGGCTCCAATCAGAGAATATTATCGTATCAGAATCTCTCAATTTAACTGTCTCTGTAATGGGCGGTTGCTTCAGGGTTGTCCCAATCCTGAAGTAATACCTACTACTACTAATAGGATTATCATCGTGGCTTACACACTTCGTATAACAACGCTGATATGAATAAACAACCAACATGAAATAATTTTAGCAGTAGTTTCAATTGTTAATCGTTGTAGATTAAAGTTTGCCAATGCTGTAAATCCCAATTTAATCCTAATTAGCCTCTATCCTTACTAATCTTTCAGAGCCCTCTTGCAAATATACGTTAGCTGCGAGATTATAAAACTAAAATATTTGCGTGAAAACTGTAATGGTCAACGATAATATTGTTAAAGTATTTTAAAATTTCAATATGACGTCTGGAGGATGTTAATTAATATTAAAAATAATCGTAATTGTGTTAAACTCACTCACTCACTTAGTTAGACTCACTAGCAGTTAGACTCACTCACGTAGTTAGACTCACTAGCAGCCCTGGGTAGATCGGTTCAGGACCGATTGGGCGTCTTTACTATCGTCCGCGCGAGCTATCAAATCACGTAAATTGAACGGGCGCGGGCGAGCGCGGTCGCTGAGGCGGGAGCGGAGGCGGGGGCGTTATCGATAAATGAGCGGTGACATGCGATCCGGCGCGGAAGTCACGTTTACTACCTGACAATCCTATCATTGATAACACCGGAGGTGAGGTCAGATGAGGTTGACCTACTATTAAATAATCTCCGAGTTTAATCGATTTGACATGTGTAGTGGTGGACACGGCCAGACAAAACGACAAGGCGATCACATGGTACCATAAAGGAATCATATAGACTTTTGTAGAACGAACTGTATCGCTATCTCTGTAAATCCGTTTATCAAAACATACGAATATTATAAAAGTACATACGTTTGCTGGATTAATAGCTGCTCTACTGCGGATCACACTTGCGCATTGATACAAGCTGTGCTTTCGTATAATCGTCTTCGATCTTCTATTTTTATCTCTAATATAGCCTAGTCGGATTGACACACAGTTTTTCGAAAACACAATATTTAAAAATGTTTTATATGAATATATTTATGGTTTTTCTATAGTATTATTTACTCTCAGAACTCGGCCGTATTGTAAAAAATATATAGAAATTCTTTATGCGATTACGCTTAATAGAACTTTAGAAATAGCTGTTTGTAGAACGTCCTAAACAACATGCGATCGGCGCGACGCGGCGACTCACGCGGATACGACGGGGGTCATCACACTGGGCTCGCTGTGTCCCGGTCCCGGCCGCGGACCGCGTCCCTGGGGCAGCGGTTAATTCGCTTTGCGTGTTGTCTTATTAGTCGGGCACGTAGGCTTACCGATGTCCTTATTGATGGCGCGTAACGGCCGCGTCGCGTTATTAGCACCAACTTGGGTGTATTTATTTATTACTTAAGTATATTTGTGTAAATATTAGTACACCGATTGCTTCGTTTATAAAAAGTTGCTACTTTTTATAAACGAAGCAATCGGTTTTGATTTATAGGTTTAAGATCAACTGTTGAGCTATAGCTATAGCAATTTCAAAACAAGTGGGATAGGTTTGGAGTGTCACATTGCCCTAATGTGAAATGGTAATATGCTTGCTACTAAACTAATTTAATACTTGTAAGTATAAAGTTAGTTTATCGGTTGTTTTCAAACTACAATTGCGACCTTGATAAGGATAGATAGACTGCTTGATGTGGCCTCTAGAATCCACATCTAACTGGAACCAGATACATTACCACTGAAAACACATTAGTACATTTCCTCTGCCTTTTATATACCCGTATTAACTTATAAATGTTACAAAATCAACTAACAATCTGCTAAGTTACACAACATAGAGAATCACAACGCCGTCTTAGATCCTATCGTTTAAGTTGCAATGTATCGCACGCACATCGTTAGGGCGCGTCACATTACGACGCAATTACGCGACCTCGCGACGAGCGCCATTAATAATGGACCGGCCGCAATGCAGGCGCGCCCTTGTTACACCAAGAGTTCAGCTCCCGATGGAGACACTACGGAATGGGTAAGCTTTGTTGTTTCGCTTTTAAATGTATTTTAATTTGGAAATTTACTGTTATTAAAACACAGAAATCTGCATTTTGATGTAATATGACATAAAATTACTTGTGCATGCTTTCATCTCAATAATATAAAATGTTGTAGTCGTTTTTAAAAATATGGTTGAATGACATAATAAGTATTCGAGCATGTCTACCAACGAGTACTTAATTAGATTGAATCTTTTTAGGACAATTCTACGAATTAATTATTAAGGGAGAACCAATTGTGCCAATAAAAATCCTATCTGGCGTAGTCGGGCGTGGAATTGGTGAAATAGATCGGTGATTAGGCGCGCGTCGAGACGAGCGACTCCACCTGCTACCTGCCACTGTATTCTAAGTAATAGAAGTAATTTTGGAAGTGGAGTTTATATTATTGGGCCTGTATAGATTAGGGAGGTTGGCGATTCACCTGAGTGCAGTGGTGATGCACGTGTAGATGACGACATGTACGGACGCGGACAGAATGGGGTAACTGTGTATCAGCGAGTAGTCTTCAGATGGATTTTCTATACGGACTGTATGAAATGAGATTCTTTTCTTATAATCTCGATAATTTCTTTAAATAATGTTAATTTACCCTACATTTAGTTGATTGTCAATATTGCTATTAATATACCCGTTAAAACTGGCTAGGTGCTATTTGCCGTACTATTTT
This sequence comes from Udranomia orcinus, assembly GCA_018247775.1. Taxonomy (NCBI): domain Eukaryota; kingdom Metazoa; phylum Arthropoda; class Insecta; order Lepidoptera; family Hesperiidae; genus Udranomia; species Udranomia orcinus. The sequence continues at coordinate 10,898 of DWGW01000078.1, forward strand.
CAGTTTTTGAAGAAATGTCTCCATAATACATTAATTAAGTATAAAAAAAAACAAAAAAAAATAAGAATCTTATTGACTACGACAGAGATATTTAATCACTTAACCTTATCTGGGCTTAATTAACTATTGTTTAGGCTTCCTTCTGTCTCAAACCCAATGGAAAAATGTTCATAAATTTAAATTAGGCGCCAATTATTGCGTTATTATTTCGGCGAGGTGTTCATTGTTTTTAATATTAACGATTGCTATTTTAAGGTCTTTGTGAGGTCTGTGGAGTTTCAGCAAATTATCTCGTAATTAATCCATCGGAGTCGGAACCGTGAAATTTTAACGAGAATGATAAATGACCCCTTTTGTGCGCTCCTACAACACCCCGGCCTCCACTGCTGCATTATTTTGTCGTCTTCTCTGCATTAGACCAGACGGAATACTCTAGTGAACATAATTAATCATCATTTGTATTATCCTTTTCAACCGAAGAAACGATTAAAATTCCGTTTCATCTGTCATTTACAAACAAATGGTAAAAACAAACTCTTTTCTACACTCCCGAAATATGCAAACATCAACTTCGCACTTTCCTACTTTTGAAGATTTTCTCTCGCCAAACTTCGGAACCCTTACTGTTTGTAAAGCTATTCTGATTCTATTGCGAAATTCCCACGTCTCATTTAGCTTCATTCCCCATCAGTTTTGATGGCGGTCCCTAAAAACAATTAAGGGAAACTTTCTGGTAGCAGAGTAAAGCGACCAAATTGAAGTGCACAGCGCGTGTTGCGGTCACGCATTGTCACGTGCGGTTCTTAATATTGTCGGCGCGACCGCGACCGGTGATTAGCGCTGACTGAGGTGTGGATAACCGCACTGTTTTTGTAGCTATAATTTAATTTAAAAAACTATATCAGTCGCGTATAACCCTATATCCTTGACCTTTACAAGGCTGGCTATATTTCGCTGGTAAAAATAACATTTTCGTTGAAAGTACAGCTTTCAACTACAATTTGTAATCATCATCAAATATATTCACTATTTAAAAATAGTACACGTTACCAATGTTAATTTTCACTATAGCGACGGGAGACGAGCAGTAAGTATACTCGTATTCTAACAATTTAGCTAAATAGTGTACAAATACTGGCGATTATATTTTAAATAGGAGAAATTAGTAAAACAAAATAACCAAACATATAGATTTTCTAGGCTAAAAATGCATACCCCTCCAACGTGTTTACCCGAACATACAACTTTTTATAAACCAGTAATATCGATAAAGAGTAGGTACCTATAAATGACACAAACGGCCAGTTATGTTGACCAACCAGTGCATAAGTAAGTTGACGAGTCATATGATTCGTGTATTCGCTATATAAATTTCTGAATATGACAGATTGCCATTACTTGACCAACACATTAAAATAATTTTGTTTTATGTAGGGGCATGCATTTTTAAACTGGAAGATCTATACATATACGTATAGATACGATAAAATTCAAATAATGTTAGGCTTATTTTAATCAGCAATTTCGTTTAATCATAATCTCATAGACGATCACTCAAGTTCAGAGCACGTTCTCCGGCCGCTATTAGAGCCCGCGGAAGGAAGTATTACAGGCGAAGCGGAGGCTACTCGTCACCGGGTACTCCTATAACTTTGTTGAGCAGTTGACTGGTGTACTGAAATTTTTCTCTCACAAATTCGGAGCATAAAATTTTTACGAGATGAATTTTTCAGCGTTCAGGATAAGAGTGCATCAGGCAAATAAGATCGGGTGGGCCGTTACTCTGAATTTCAGAGTCTGGCGGTAAATCATCATGCCCGTGAAATGCTGTTGGCGGCTCCGCGCTCCGAATTAAAATACATAGCATTTGGACCGTGTAATCTGGAGGCATTTAAGCAATGTTATTGTTTTGTGTTCTTCTTTTTGGATAAAAAAGTAAATTATGTGCGTATGTTTAAATTGCGTAATAATTAATTATTACAGCAGGAATTCGAATACAGGAAATTTCAACCACATGAGCTTCTGATAACTAATTAAAAAATGTGTATCTTGCGTGTTTTTTCGTACTGGAGGCTGACATAAACATCTCATTCATACACAATCTTGTTCACAAAATTCAGTGAATTGCAATACAAATAGATGGTGGTTAAATTCACTTAACCCTATCTGTCTATCTTAGAGGTCGTATCTTTCAAATATTTCCTCCAACAACAAAAAAATGAGCTGATACATGGTTGCAACCCTTTTATAACAGGACTCTTCCCACAACTGGGGGAGGCCCGGAGCATACTCTGCCACGCTGCTCCAATACGTGTAGGCGGAAGCTAAATCTGCTAAAGCTAAATACATGGAAGTATGAACTTACATTTGACCCTGAAGTGCAGCTCGTTGGAGACGGTCTCGCCCTCGGCGTTGAGCGCGGAGCAGGCATACCGGCCGCTGCTATGCCGCGTCACCTTTTGCAGCACCAGGCTCTGGTTGCTGTGGAACACGCGCGCCGACGCGTTGTGCGCGAGCGCCCGGTCCTGTCCACATATTCACACTTTCAACTTAAATCCATGTAACATTTGTGCAAACTAATTTTAAATTACTGTAGAATTATATAAAAATAATATGATTTAAATTTACATTATGCTAAATATATATTGATTATTTACTTTATGCAAAAAAATGCATGTAGTAAGTAATTTATACGAGTAAGTAATCTCGTAAATCATAATCGAAGCCCGTATTATTGCAATTGTTTCACAATAAAATAATATATTAGGTATATATTATTTAATAGGTTCTATTAAGATTACTTACAGATTTTTGACAGTTGTTCTCTATTAATATTAAATAGCGTCAATGTAGAATAATATGCTTAAAGTGTAGTATATATGTAAGTATTTAAAGTCAGATTTAGAATTTCGTTACATGGGGGACAATATTAACACAATATGGGATCAGCTCGCTGACCGAAATAATTTTCCATCAAAAAGCCCGTGGAGTGAGCGAAAACACTTAAAGAATAAACAACTTTGAAAGGAATCGCAATAATTTAGCATTTCGCTTTGTACCGGGCGCTGTGCTCGCAAAAAGTGGAAACGATAAAGGATATGGAGGAAAAGGGGAGAGGCAAAAGAAAATTAAACATCGCATTCGGGATTTAATGACGATCACTTGTAGATTCTATGGGACCCGGGACGCCACTTGGAAACACACAATGCGAAATTTGTTTCCTTCTGTGTCTTTAGCCATAAGATAGATGTTTCATATTATTCCTTTCGCGGAAAATTGAGAACATTGGAATTTGGGGATCAGTCGACCGTCGTATTATATACCTACTGTAAAATAGAAATCATTATTCGAATGAAAAAAATGGTTTTCGATCAAGAAAACTGCAAATAGATACTGGGTTATTTAATATAAAAAATATTTATAAAAAGGGTAACAGTCTAAAAGATTGACAAAATCATATTTGTGCGCGCAATTTATCGTGGCATAAATCATAGCTGGCCTGTTATTTAACACGTTTTGTCAAAGGGACGTCGGCTATTTGTAATACTACATAGTTCAGTGTATCGTTCGATCAGAATGGGCTCGTGATTTGCGCCAATCATCGGATGGTGCCCAGTTAATAGGCTGCGCAGTTCAGATAGTAATTACTTTGCGGTAACCCAGATACAAGGCCGCTCCAGACCGAGCCGGCTCTGGAGTGGATCGTGATCTCTAATCTTATTAACGCTCGTGCATCATCTTTTCACGAAAAAAAAATTGTTTACATAATTATTAATCAAATTAAATAGAACAACACAAATGATCTATTACATTTAATATTAACTCATAGTTTAGACAAATAAACGACTTATGCGTCCATTTATTATAATAAAAGGAAAACCTTTTTTTTGAAATAATTGGTTTTAATAAGCGGTAACTTATTAACTGAAAAATCTATGGTCATCCACTCTCAACGACTCCCAAAGATTGGGCATTTCAAAACGAACTGTACTTTTTTGACAAGTAGTCGATATACATTTATATAGTTTTATATATAGTAAATAAAATATAATTTAGACTTGACCTAAAGCAAAGATAACATATGTACTCTAGTGCAAAATATAATAAAAAAATCCTTTACAGACTAAATAATGTTTCGGAACGTTACGGGGACGTTGTACTAGAATATGATTATATATACAAAGGGCCCCCATTAACTGCGCCGCGTTACAAAAGGCGCCACTCCCGCGGACAAAGCGCCTCGTTGTGCTGCAAAGGACTGATTATTTCTTGTTTCTAACAAAAGGATTTCTAATTATTAGAGTAGATAAGTGAGTCTGGAGATTTACAGGAGTTCGCTGCAGGTAATAGTCCGACGGGGAATTCTCCGTTATAGATACGAAGCGCTAAACGGCGTTTTAAACCGGATGCCGGAGATGCCCTATTAGCAGCGGCTATTTTATTCGCGTCTGTTTTATTGGCATTACGGCAACAGTGTAAGCGAGCGTTTGCATACGTCGGAAGATTTATACATTCGATAAAATTATTGTGCTCGTAACAATAAATCAGCGCGCGATCTGCACTCAGCTCGACGGATTTTATTTGTCATTTTGGCGTTGCCGAATCAATATCCATAAAATATGCCTTTTATAAAATCGTTTGCTCTCGAATAAAAATAATAATAAACCAAATTTATTGCCAGCACCGACAATGCGTATAAAATGTAGTCGTCGATGATGAGTATCGCAATATTTTACGGGCAGCGTGAGATTTTCAAATCGGTTTGATTATTTGTATCATTGTTTTGGAGTTTAATTAGGTACACATAATTTGATCTCAAATTCAATCGCGGAATCATCCATAACAATCATAAGCACCAAAATTATGCTAACGAAGTTGGCCGACTTGTCATAGCTGAAATTGATGAGCTGGAAAACAAAAGGGACGAAATGAAACGAGTACACAAATTTGGTCGGTATTGTCCTAGATAATTAGGTACAGGGATGTGAGAGATAATACACATCGAGTCTTAATTCGGGACGTTGTGTGCGGTCCGACAGGTGGCGCACAATGCGGCCGCGCACGACGCACAATTTCATTTCTGCTAATGAAGTCGCTGTACGGGGCGCAAACAAAAACCGCCCGCCCAAGACTCCCTTGTTTCGGTGAAATTAAAAAAGACATTGAAAAAGCTGCGTAAAATTGGAAGAAAGCTTTTTATGAATAGGAATACAAAAATTTCACTCTCGCGAATGTCAACCACAGTCGCTGTTGCTCGCTCGCCTAAAAATGCTTACATTATGACGTCATTTTATCGCTTCGTTTGCTCTTCGGTTGACTCCTCTAGTTGCTCGTGGAGATGGAAATTGTTATTTTTAAATTGCACGTCTTCAGCTTTGAAAAGCTTTGCGGTACTTTCCTATAAAATGTGGTTGCTATTAAGCCATGCTTAAACATGCACGCCTTTATATGTACCTATATGACGTTCATGTATAACTATTTCCACGTATTTATTATAACACATTCAATAGATGTACAAGTTCCTTTAGCTGCCTCGTTTCACGATAGTAAGTTTATAAGACTTTGTCATTAATTCAGTGGTTTTAGAGAAAAAGAACATCCATAAAGACTCCATAACTAAGAACGCAAGGAAAGATAAAAAGTCAGACTGGGATCGTAAATTTGAAGAAGGGAGGTTTGCAAACATGAAAAATTACCATTGAGCTAATAAATCCAATCTTGGAGAGAACATTATAACTTCCGTCCAGTATTTTTCGGGAGGCGCCAAATTCTCTCTCAATCAGAGAGAAAAACTGGGGCATATATCATGCTGGGCTGACGCGGGGGAGTTAGCGGCTATAACTCATTTCGTGTATTATCTCACCCACATTGAGACGTCCTCGGCACAGTCGCGAGCTACCTGAGCCGCGACATTCGGGCCATGTTTAATGCGCGTAAAATTACGTGCTTATAATTTATTCGTTGGGAATATGACTGGGTAAGACACGACCGTGTTTGTCGTTCGTTTCGTGTGTGGAAAATTTCATTCGAAATTACATTACCTGTTCCAGAGCTGAGTTTGTTCAGACTAATTTGAAGGTTGTTTAAGCCCTGTTTGCCGGGAGGACGATTCTGTTTTACCCTTTTTTGTTCTCATTAAAATTTATTGAATGCTTATTTACTTTAAGCCGGTATCGAAAATTATATTATTATTTTATAATGTTCTTGGCCACTATTTGATATTCGGAGTATTCATTGTCATCATTGTCATAAAATACACACACAATACATACAAAAGATAGATACTCACAAATGCGTTCTTATCTAGGTTATTGAGGACTAAGTTGGAACACCTCTCCCCATATCTCCCTTACCACACCCTTCAAACTAGAACACAGTAAGAACTCTGCTGTTATAAGGCAGAAATAGGTGTGGTGGTGGTCAGGCCGTAAAAGCTTCTACCGCTTAAATATATCTCAATAATCGAGAATCTCAATACTTCTTCTTTAAACATATCTTGTCTTCAGGAGCAGCGGCAGTCTTGATAAGCGATCTTATCCTGACCTGAAGTCAAGTCGATGCAAGTTGCTATGACCGCTCAACATCATCCTTAATTTGAAATATGAAAAACATTTAGACGTCGTATTTTTTTACGTATTTGTATTACAATTTTGCAACTTTTGTGATAATGTGTGCTAAGAGTTTGGACATAAGAGATCGAATATTATGTCCGAGGTAATAAAAATCTCTTTTAGTCTATTGTCATTGTAAAAAGCGTAGTTGGTTACACATTTCAAGTTTCAACCGAATTTACGAAAAATATAATCATCGATTATTCATAACCAAGGCATGTTAGGAATTCTAAAACGCTATCTTGAATAATTCATAGATGTTTAAGGGAATTACAAGCTTAAAAAACAACGAAGACAATGGTTCTTAAGTTTGGTATATTGTAATAAGAAAGCGAAAACCAAGATAATTCACATTTAAATTCACGTACAAAATTCAGGCAATCACATCTCATTTCCGAAAATATATTATTGTAGCAGACACTTAGTCGTTAAAAAAGGTCCGGTGCTCGGTCGGCTTCGCTAATTGTTTGGGATATCGCGAAACGCTACCCTTTGTATCTTCTCGCTTGCCCCTTTTTTAATGAGACCCCTCGCATAAACGTCGGCCCTACCCAATAGGTACTTTACTTCTCCTTCCACGCATGTAAACAGATCGCCATCGACACCTGAATCGGCCGATTTTCGGTACACGAGCGGAAACTCTACGAAAATCTTGATCGCGGAATCAATCCACCGTGAAAGGAGTGCGAGTGATTCAATCAGGGATGTCCATTATGAACGGGACGAGTTTCATCGGAGCACAATCTCGCGAGTGATCGCAGGAGGTTGCGAGGGAGGCCCGCCGCCCAAACACCTCCGGAAATAGCTGCTATTAACGGATAAAGAGAGAGAATTTTCCACCTGATAACGCTACATGCGTATGATATCGGAGAGGAATTGCCCTCTGTCTATTATTAGACTCAACAACCTCCAAGTTCTTTGCACCTCGACTGGAAACAAAGGATATGTGTGCTCGTAAAATATTGTAACAGTCACTTACTTCTTATATAAGAAAGGTAGGAAGAGACGTCTCAGTTTTAATCAGACGGATGGACATAATTGAGTTGTCCCAGTAGGGAAACGTAATCATAAATACATTTCGTGGGTTGCCCACCACTTCAGAGCCATGAATATGCCACTTCAACGCATTAGTGACACATGTCGATGCGCCACATTGTGCTCTGTTTTCTCATCTTTACACTGCTATTGTTGTCGTATTTTGGCGTTTTAAAGTTCTTTGTTCGAAGCTTTCCATTTATTCACGTCTTTTAGGGGAAACTCAAATGTTGACATAAGCTTATTAACTCAGTAAATTAATTTCTATTTTAAATAACTTCATTATTAAGCGTGACTTACAGTACAAATATTTAGAAATTTTGATGTGATGACGCTTAGATTCACGGCTGGGATATTGCAGTTCCATCTGCGGCCTTAATCAGAAGCTTGGTTGAGAGATAAGGATTTGAGTGGCAGAGCAGGGATATTTAACGCGGGTGAAAAATAGGAGCGCTCGAGTCGAGTGTTGTGCGGGAGATGTGACGCCACTTCACACCTGCGGAGCCACGCTTCTGTAATTTATTTTGACACGAGAATACCACTATCTTAATTTTTCAGGTCTAAAGTTATTACGTTATAACAGTTAATTTTTTGCAACTAAACAGAACATTCATTGAATGAAAGCGGTTGCTAAAGATATTTCAAAATTTTATTAAATAATTGTAAGTTAAATGCTCTCGGTATATTATTTTCAAGATTCTGTTGCACTATCGACTCGTACTAATCGTATTTCAGGCACGTTGAGTTTATCCAGAAATGCTCGTTTTGAGGTGCTATTCTTAAAACATTACGTCGAAACACGCCAAATCTACCTGGCATCCTTTGTTAAACGTCCATGTCGAGCATTATTACGATACAGTAAATTCCTCCCCGACCAATACCGACGAGAAATAGTTGATTTTACAAATCGAAATAGTGTTCAGCAGAGCGTGTCTATCGCGCTGCTGAGTTGACATTCAACGGACATAACTTTCATATCCATTGCTAGGAACAATTTATTTCCGAGCACGATTGCGCCAGTTCCAAATGAAACGCAGCACAAGTTGGGAGGCGTAATACTCGTACCAGCCAGTCGCGGCGGACGGGGTTTAAGACATTAGAGGCGTCGGCGCGGTTCCCATCGGCACAACTTTAACTCTGCAAATCCGCCCGGCCCCGGGATCCTTTTGTTCGCTTCTGCGGATTTCATCATTTCTATATTAGAGCGAGCCAACTTCGAGCACCGAGGCCTGTCCAGTATAAAAGCATTGAAATCGACTAACTGATAATCAATATTCCCCTTTGTTTTTTCTCCTCCGCCTCTCGATGTCCACTGGAACAGAAGTGAATCGAAATGATGATTTCTCAAAAAATATCTTTTCATTCAACGATCCCCGGTTTTCGATGTCGACTCTTTATTATACAGACACTTCAAACGGGTTTTGTATTATGTTTTATTCAAAATATTATCAAGTTGAAACGCGACGGTCTAATTAATTCCATCCCTTAAACTATTTGAAGTTCTGCGTAGCTACTTTACTCAATTGATCCACTTCGGATCTGTTGGACATTAATTCATTAATTAGCATTAGGGGCTCTTCCCAGCGCGTGGACCACGCCATCTTTCAAAGGCAATAAAATATGATTTTGCATTAACAAGGGCCGGAAGGCAGATGGCCGCTAAGCGGCGTAAGTCGGCTCGACCGTCGCTGAATAATTGTTGAGATTACAATATATATAATTTTGCTTAAATTTACGACGGCTTACGTCCTAAATTTATGCGACGTCTTATTATTTTGACGTCTCATTCGTGGATAGTTAATATTTGGAGCTCGGGCAATGCTTTCGCAGCCGTCTTCGTCGTCTAACTAATGACTGTAATTTGCCAGGTTTGAGATTCGTCGGGCCTAACCAACAAAAAGAACATTCATAACCATGATTTTGAATTTGAGCAAAATTTCTATAGCGGTCGATGATCTTGCCGACATGACTAATTACTTCCCGCTGAATTTGTTTCACACTCGGTACTTGCTTTGCTGCGGACATCTTAGAATCATAGATAGAGATACACTACCGGTCAAAAGTTTGAGACCACTATGAAATAATGTGAGAAAACAAATAAAAGTCAACATATTTAAAAAT
>DWGW01000079.1:0-20631 GCA_018247775.1 Udranomia orcinus
ATTCCAGTAAACAAATACAGTGTATTGATAAAAAAAACAATACCATGGCGCACGCGAAATATCTAGAAATTTAGCGTGGCGTTGAACGTGTTAAAGCAATCCTCGAACAAAAAACGATAGGATAGTAGAGTTTTTAATTATGTAAAACATATAGCAAAATCCCAAAAATGCATCAAAGCTGTCAGTCAATCTCACACCAACGAGAATGACGTATGCATCGTAAGGTTCGCGGACACTCGAGAAAGTTCCGATGCGGCAGTAAAGCCAGTCATAACCATCGCACAATGAGCATTCGTCGGCTAATAAACATGTAGGATGTGCTAATTAATTAGAGGCATCAAAAGTCGGCGCCAGTGACACATAAACCACGGTGTTGTGTTCGGAATACTCAAAACTTTGATCGCGCTGCGTATGAGTAATTTTAGCTGTTATTTTGAGTGTATGTATAATGAGTACGTACGGTAACGTCATCGTCTGATTCCCATAACAATACGCAGTTCACTTCCTACCAGCACGTGGTGTGCGATATTTCCTCATCTGATACTTAAGCCGTGAGGGCCAGCTAACGATAGGAACCGATCCTATTTTACTTCAATCTCTACTTAACTTATTCTCAATTGGCCGCGGAGAAATATGATAATTGTCATAAGATTGTGATGCAACAGCGCGGAATGCTCCTTTTACCTTACCCGTTTAAAAGATTTGACTTAATCACTGCCCCGTTCCCTCACTCACTTCTTCGTTCTCCTCCATTTCATCGGAAATTGGTGCAATTAAGCTTGCAGTCACGTACGTCACAGTAACCTAGTTTAAAAGATAATTTTGAAACAAAAGTTACAATGTATAGAAGATTGTACAAGAAGTTATTCTGATAAAATTATTTAAATTTCTACGTATTTAATAATGTTTACATTTTTATTGGTGTATGGCCAATTTATGGCTTATTTCGATCTGTGAAGAATGAGAGACAATTTGTGAAGTATTAGCTTAGATATCGGCTCTTTAGCTTCTCGGGTCGAAATTTAGGATCGTAGGACGAACAAGCTGGACACGATAAAACGTTAATTATATCGCCACACATGACAAAACGACTTAATTATCAATTTTGTAGTTTGGTATCAACAGGATTTATGGTACAATAAAAATTGAGACACTATTTACTGCGGCCAGGGCTATCTCCTTTATCTTCGTCGTTCGTCAACTGCCATGATGTGTATCGAACCGACGTGGTCGCTTATATAAACCGTAAAATTCCTACGAAGATTAACTATGCATTTAAAATTGACGTCGGCTAGAATAATTAGTTGTATTAGAACAAGATCTGCTCTAATCAAAATTATGTACTTGAACTCGCTTTATTTCATAACACGAATTTAATCAACTTACTTGTACAATGTTCTAGCGTAAAGTTGTTTCGTAAGCTCTGGTGATGCGGGCTCTCACTACACGATTTTACCGGCGAAAAGTTTTGACATAATGGAACTAGTTTTAAGGTAGTTTTGATAGAATAATAAAATAAGACGGGCGGAAAAATACGTGAATCAATTTTTATTGACTTATTTTATTGATTTATTTTGATACGTTTCGATCTCAAAAAACAAAAATTTAAATCAGAGTAAAATATGACGCCTGATATGAACATAGTATTATGAATACTAGGCTAAGTAACTATAAATATCACTAAAATTTTATGAGTAGTACATATAATTAACTACAGCCGTATGATTGCACAAATTCCATGAGAAAGAAAACAATCCGTGTGCCCCTACTGCGTTACTACTAGCGAGGTATCCATACAATAAGGGGGGCGACTGGCGTCTAATAATACCTATTTGTCCAATGTCTCAATTACTATAGCCTGTGTGGTCCACGATGATTATATACTAGGGGCATAATAGTAGGAAACTGTAACATTGTCGATATTAGATCGGTTATTAGTCCGAATGAAACGCCGTAACAACGCGTAATGGGCACGTTAGCGGTAATATTATAGCCGACATTACAGAGAGCCGACAGTTTGTTTCTCCAATAGTCATGTTCTCAATAGCATCGGGAAGTATCTCAATCTATACCAAATTACACGATTTGGTCATTTCAATAAGCGATGTGGGTCTATAATACTATTACCCCATGACAGCGTTATATTGTACGCGCACGAAAGCAATACAACACTGTTAGGAGTGACCAATTGGCCAAATAACTCAGGCTCGCGAAGTACTGGAGACATTACCTTAATCCCTTAATATAACCGTAAAGTATTCACAATGAACGGCACGAAATAAATATCACCTCATATTGAACATACATCGTTAGGATTTTATAGTATAAAAAATTTTGCCGTATTTTAACCTGATAAAGATTGACTGGCTCAAGTCCATATGCATAGAAAAACAAGAACAAAAGAGGCATTTTTTTTATACGTGGTTAAGGCAGATATAATGCCCATTTTCATTAACGTTATGCGAGGTCTGAAACACATACGTTATTGTTATGCTGTCACTTTAGGATCGGTAATTTTGTAAAATTACATTCAAGATCTTAGAAAATGTTTCGTTAATAAACAAAAAAATATGGTGGTAAAATATGTTGTTAACATAATATAAAGCGAGCACATCGTTTTCAAGTGTTCAGAGAAGCAATAACAGACGCAGACTCATTATTTTAAAAGGTTATGCCGATTCCCGCAATTTAAATAGTTATCCTCCGAAGAATGTTAGCGCGCATAAAATTTAACAACATAATTACACCGAATGAAGCGTTCAACAATCGGTGGAATAGCTTCGAGCAGCGTAAACTCGTACGTTGTCGCAAAGCCTCCATAATTGTCATTTGACCAACATTTCAGGGAGATGCGATCTAAACTTTCTACATTACGACATCCCTCGACAGTTACAAAAATAACTAACGGGACGGTTTAGCGACAGTAAATTTAGACAATGGCTCGCCATTCCTGTATTTATGTGTTTGTTATCATAGGAAGTGACCTCTCTTACGCCGATTCGAACGGCCAGCTCTTTGTTACTCTCAACAATGTTCAGGTCCAATACCTTCGAGCCATAAACGTAGATACAAATCAAACAGTAAACATCGTCAAAGGCGAAAACCTACGTTGAGGTTATTCTGTGAACGAACTGAAAATAGCACCAAATAATAGCTTTATTTTTATATACTTTCGCAGCATAGTGACAAATATTTGAGTTTATTTTATCTCTCCACATTTGAGTTGTTGAATTGACGACTATTAAAATATCAAGTCATTTGACGTCACTGTCGGCTTTTCGTACCAATTAGGGAGTCTCGTTGTTTATGTAAATGATGGCGATACAACTTTTTTCGGATTTCCCAGTCCAATACTCATTGTACCGCCTAAAAATACAAAATGACTTAATAGACGTATCAAAGTGTGTCGTGACAACTCTCAAACGGTCGCTAATAGAATCACAAACAAAAAACGTGAATGAAAAAGCTCAAATGCGGATTTGGCATGTGTACATGATACGGAATCCGGTGTGTTAATATTGAATCGATAACTAATCGATACTTTTAATCATGGTTTCAAAAGTGTCGATGACTCGATACGGAGTCCGGCATACCGGCATAACGCACGTGATACCGTCCCGCGTGCTCGAACGGTGCGAGCTAAATGAACCGCCAACTAAAAATAAAATCCTTTAGCGGTCGGATCGTAAAAGTACACTAATCGAAGAGAGCGCCTTCAACGGTGGTCACAATTTATAGGCGGGCTGATCTGTGGGTACACGGGCGGGTTTGTAATGACGACATGATTGTGGACAGTCGACATGGAAAATAAGTAAAAATATGGCCGTGATAAATGAACGAGCGGGCGAGGCACGCGAGCATCGTTACGGGCGTGCGGCTGATGATCTTCGCCTCGGTCGGTGGAAAGGTCAGGACCGAAGGCCTTACGATACCTCCATGACACACGACGACATTCGCACAACAATTGCTCGTTTATTTTTTCATCGTACGTAAAGAACGGGATTTAACTGCACGGATTTCGGACGCTGATTGCTTTGTTTATGGTTATATGGAATTGCTGACCAACATATCTCGACCTGAGAAGAATACGGCGCGATATCTATACTCAACACTTCACATATTAGCCCTTATACTTCTCAATTCGAGATATTTTTTTAACCATCTACGATTGTCATAGTAGTAAGTTATACGTTGACATTGTTTTTCTACGTCATTATATTTTCTAAATCATTAAACTATTCTTCACTTTTTCTACCTTACGCAGCTGGGATCTTATTAAAAAAAAATCTTATTCCACCACGCTGTTTAAACACGGATAAATTGAATGTACACATATTTTACATTTTAATGTATCCTATCTATAATACCATTTTTGAGATCGGACTATCGGAGGTAGCTACACGGGTGGCACATTTGTCCATCCTTAACTGACAAACAGATGAGAGGTTCTCCGGCGCGATAACAGGGATGAGCTATCTAAGAAATGCCGATGGTTATTTATGGCAAAGCCAGCCGACGACGTAGTGGAACCTTAAACAATGGACTAGACAAATTAACAGGATAATGTTTAAGAAAATGTCTTATTTTATACAATCATACAAAAGTCATTCAACAGCATTAACTGGAGATTATACATGCAAAGAAAACATACAAATAAAAAAGGTTTAAAAACGCAAATAAGCCAATAAGTGAAATTTATCACATAAAATTCATATTAATAGATTCATTTTTTTTATTAAATTATCAAACTCGTATTGAAAATGAAACGTATATGAAGTAGTCAGTGCCAATTAAACCAAACTACAAAGATCGCGGCAAACCTAAAGCGTGAACTCCACGACTCGTGCAGCTAAAGTTCACGAGTTAATAAAATATTTGTTTTTGTTTTCCCAGGGACATCTGTTACACGAGAAGCGACACGCACCGGGCTAGCGACAAATGCCTTTCAAATTCCAAAAGCCGAGACGCCGCGTGGGCGGGGCCGCCGTGCCGCCGACCACAAGCACTAGATGCGACCGGCTTCAATTGAATCCGAAGAGTACCACTACCCGAGGCACCGGCCGCGCCGCCGCCCACGCCAACACCGAGATTTATAACATTACCCATATTCGGCCTACGGATGGCGCTTATTCGACGCCTCAAATTAAAATCCACCGCGAATGCAAAAAAGACAATCGCTCCGTTGTTGCTTTGATCGATAGCTGCGCTTTCTGATTTACGCCGCACTATAGTGTTGGGCCAGTTTCCCCTGAGGCGCTTGTCTTCGAATCGTGCATCGGCATTAATCAATCTAGTTAACTCGTGTAGTGTTTCTTTATGTTTAAAGGTGGATGCTTTGCATTAACGTTTCAAATTCAAAAAGCCTTGTCCAAATTCATGGAGACGCTTCTGGTTGGACGAGCTAAAGGCGGTCTACGAGTATGTCTCGAGAAACATTCACATGAGAAAGCGGCTAATCGCACGTAAACTTCGGGAACAAGAACTTACTCGTTGACGATATCCTCGTTAGGGACTTTACGACCCTCCATGAGTATTTTCTTATACTTTACACCAGCCGAAAGAACATCCTACAACAAAGTAAACAATCATGGTAATAAGATTTCAATAATATCTACAATTACAGGCAAGAAAATATTTAATGGCAGCTATTTGTTATTGTGATGAAAAGAGATTCCAATGTTTTATGAGATGATATGATTTCGCCGCATCGTAAAAGATGCCTAATTAAATTTACACGTATTTTAATAGAACAACAATTAGTGTAACTCGATGAGACAGGTACGATCAGCGCTGACACAATGTACGCGGTGATAGGACAACACGTGCCGAGGCGCCGGCCACTTTCAAACCAATCAATATCTAAAGCTTGTCAAATGCAGACCGGGGAAGCAAACGGAGCGGTTTACACCAATCCATATCGATACTACTTATTATTTATAAAGTTAGCTATACTATTAACTTTTGACTTTGCAATTCTGTCTGTTATAAAATATAAGACAAATCTCGAACGATATCCCAAACAAGAAATATCCTATTAAGGGATGATTTCCAGAATAGTGATTGTCCTACGATTTTCCGTCGATTCCAAACTATTTCCATACCAATTTCATCTACATTGGTTTAGTGGTTTAAGCGTGAAGATATTAAAGACAAACAGAGTAAAGCAAGTAATAAATTCGAATTAGCACATTATTATGATAAATGAGTTGGCTAGGATTATACCTTATTATATAATCATAGGATGCAAAGTCAAGCGCAATTTGACATTGACCTTCTAAGGGACGTGACATATAGTATATATAGAACCTATTACCTAATGCTAATGCTTCAAAGGCTATTTTAAGCACTTAGTTCTTGTGTATTGATTGATAGATAACTGAATCATTAAACCTTTCCATCCATATTGGGGTTCGGGAATCATCATCGAACGTATTGTTTGGCACTGATTTCTGATAGCACATATTAGAGGTGTGTGTGTGACTGTGTGAGTATGCTTCAAGCCGTCTCCTATGCCCAGATACACACATAGAAAATCGACTGTTATCATTAACCACTCCGGAGGCACAGCCACTCCTATTTCTTATGACATAAGTCTGTTTCCGAAACAATATGTATTATCTCCAAAAATACAAAGAATGCACAAATTATTAATTCAGAAAGCTAAGGTCTGCCTTCTATATCGACATATCTTACTTAGACCTAAAGTTTACTACGGCTCGAGTTATAGATTTCGGGCGAGAAGAACTTTGTATGAAATAAATGAACTTTTGGAATTTTCGAGTCATAATAATCATAGTACAAGAAACCAGTAATACACATCGGTTTCTTTTTAAAGTTGCCGATCGAACCGCGCATAGAATTTTACGAACGACCTCAGGCAAAAACTTATACATTTCGTCGATATACGAAACCTCCATCGCATCTCGCTACTCAAACGCGCCAGCCTATTAAGCAGACTGGCTGCTCCATGAAAACGTGGTTTTACGATCGGATTATGCTAGAAGATGAATGCAAGGCAATCAGACGTAAGTACGAACAAAGCATCGTCGTGGAAAATGTGACTTTCAATCGTAAAACTGAACATAATTTTATTGCTTCCCGGTATTCTAATAGATACTCGGCGACGCGAAGTCCTGTGTGTGAGCGCGGGCGCTATCTCGACACCGGAGAGTCGCTATTTTGACTACAGCCGATGTCCCCTGCGCGAATACTGTTTGCCGTCGCATTTCGTTATTAGTAACAAGCTATGTGGAATGTTTATTGAACAGAATCTGTTTTTGAG
This sequence comes from Udranomia orcinus, assembly GCA_018247775.1. Lineage (NCBI taxonomy): Eukaryota > Metazoa > Arthropoda > Insecta > Lepidoptera > Hesperiidae > Udranomia > Udranomia orcinus. The sequence continues at coordinate 7,283 of DWGW01000079.1, forward strand.
TACGGCGCGAAACAACGATTTCTAAGTATTCCCAGCCAGCCTTTCGTATTAAACGGGCAGTTAACGTACCAATAAAGGCATTAACGGAATAAAGTAAGATGACTTTTCGCCGGACAATAGACATAAAATATTTTATTAAACACCTCACGAATTATCACCTGGGATTTCTAGTAGTAATATGCGACTAACAATACACCTTTATACATTGAAGTATTGTTTGGCTAGTAATAACAATTTTAACGGTACATTATAACTAGGATGTAGGTACATACTTCTGGATTATAGTAGCGATTTGTGTTCGTCAAGTCTATAACAGCTCCTAAGTTAGGAATTTCTTCCAGTAGAGATTGGACTGTCCACCTGAAACAATATAAGAATAAACATTATTAGTAACATAAAATATGTACATTATTGACAGCAAAAACATACTCAACAATTTTGTATCTTTATTATATTTATAGTGAATAATCGCTGTAATTGATAGCACTTCATGAAAACCATATAGGAAAAGTATATGCAATATTTGATTAAAAGAACAATTTACCAATATTTGAATGTATACTTGCCTTGATTTTGAAGGAATCCTAAACTCCTGTAACAACCAAAATAGATTTATTTAAAAACATGGTACGCATTTTCCAATTCAAAATCTAGATGTAATGTTTATACACCGGCAATTAGACAGCTGAAAAAAGGGTAAACCAGACGCAGTTATACTTCACATTCATTTGCTCTAAGGTTTCAATTAAAAACTAGCGAAATTGATTTAAACAGATAAACCAAAAGTGAAATCATACAACAAATTGTCTAAGTACAATTTAGGCATACTGAAAGTTGTGTCGTCATTAGTGTCTGCCTCTGTCTCGTACAATGCGCCTTTGAAATCGCCGCTCGTAGGCGACAGTGCACTGATAAGAGAGCTGATCAATCATCCACTGGCCCTACCTCACGGGGGCCGACGACCTTTGCTCGATCGATGAGCCACCTGACCAAATCAAGTTTTAGAGGAGACATCCCAAATACTTGTGTATAAAATTAGTCGCCCGATAACGCCCAACGATTTAAACTAAATTATGATAACCCCTTATAGAATATAGCGCTTATTCAAAATCAATTTGAGTTTGTTCAAACGCATTAGAATTTAAAATCACCACTTTTCCCCAAAAAGGCCGAACATAAATCTTAAAACCCATCGTGGCCGCACCGCAGGCAAATATTTTGTTGAAAATTTTCAATTTCGTCCAAAATCGCCCCAAATAAAATGTCCAACGTCGTAATAATAGGTTGCTAGAACCATCATAATTTAAGGACGGTGTTGACACAATGAAAAAAGAATTTATATGAAAAAGTTTTAAGCGCCAGAAGGCGTGTCTCGAAGGGGTTAATTTTAAATTACGATTCGCCGGTGGCCGTTATAAATTAAAACCGGATTGATTTTAAATGAATTCACTAATATTGTAGGGCGAAACGAGGATAAATTTCAAGATTGCCAATGTAACAGCTTAATCTATAGGCTTGATTAAAATTTTTGTGAGATCAATTAAATTAAACGATGACATGTGAAAGTTACAATATAAATTGCCGGTGTTCTCTTCACGTGCTATTAAGAAACAATAAACAATAATAAATAAACATGTATTTAATTGCAACAGTCATCACCGAAATGAAAACTTCGTAACGAACGTAACTAAAATGAATAAATTTAATTACAAAATTGAAATAAATAAAAAAAGGTAATGTTGTAGACAAGACAAGGCAATTAACTGGTAATTTTAGATGATATACTAATACGTGTTCTAAATAAGACGACAACTTAATCTTTAATAATTATCTTTTAGTCAATGTGATAATTGAATTGTATTGGACAACCTCATAGTCGTACATAAAAAGAGCTTCAGAAAGAAAACATAATAACTGCATTTAAACATAATAATTGCATTTGGCAAATAAAAAATTAACAACATAATGTTATGCCAGAATAGCTAATGCCTCCGCGCACTTTGTTAACTTAAAATTGTTGTCAATAATTATGAAACAATTTGCAGATACAATTATAAACGATCATGTGATGCGATCATAAATCGACTCCATTACGATATTAATGACAATCGTAACTTCCAATCATCGGGCTGAATCCGCAGGCTGTGATGCGACGATACGAAGCATTATTAAATCGACTTTCGGATAACGTCAACGTAATTAATAAAGCCATATTTATCTTGGTACCCGTTATACTTAAAATGAAGAGTAGATTTTATTGAACTTGATTTTTTTTACTCGTTTTAAGTCGATATTTGGTTCAAAAGTAGGGAATACAAATGAAAATGTAGACAAGGCATGGCCTCCATGTTAACGAAAAAGATAATAAAAACAAGAACGGGTAAAAGAAAGAAACGGCTTTGTCAAAATTAATAAGCAACCCAAAATTACTACTTCAATTATGGCAGTAATCAACAATGTTCAGATAGAAAGAGAAACATGCCAAAGAAACATAGGCGGCAAAAACGCCTATAAAACAATCAACAATACACGTTAATAAATAGCTGATTACTCGCTGGCAAAAAGATGCGATACGACAGAGCATTACTTACATGTGTCGGACAATGCTATAAAAGAGCGTTTGTCATTTTTACGACACACCACTTATTCGTTTGCAGGTCTTGAGAACAGACAACCCACCTGCAGAGATAATTATGACTGTAAAGAGATATAATCATCAACAATTAACTGAATTAATTGCAATACCGACTACCTTCTTGATACTTCGTTGAGCAACGACTAAGACAAAGGTGGTAAATTAACGAACGGCGCCGTAAACATTATCGGAGACTTGTCAAAAAAAGTCTTTATGATGTTTAAGGTATTGTTTGAAATATAATATGAAATTACAATATTTAACACCAATAAGCAAATCTCACCCGATTATTGGATGCAAAAAAACAACTTTGTTTAAATTTTCTGACATATTGATGATCCCCGTTTTTCAGGACATCATCAATTGACTTTCGCTAGAAATGTATGGCAGCACAACAAAAAATACATTACTATCCCTTTTTTATCATTTCTATAAATTTAAATATAATCAGTACTTGGTTAGGTGCCAATGCCAACACAACACACAGGAGTATCTATTTAAACTTATTGATGTATTATAAAGCAAAATTGAAATGTTTTAGTGAGTCAGGGTTCCGTTTATTCGCGAAGAGTATTAGATTTCAATTGAACGTTGTTCTGAGAACAAATCTACTCGAAGCAAATAGGATTTACGACAACACAAAAGGACTTGTAGCCGCTTATCTTTGTCCAAATAGAACTACTTTCACCCGAATCTTCTGTGACCATCGGAGGACTTTTTCTTTTTAAAACATTCAGTCATTTTGATAACGTAATAAATTTTGAAGCAACTCCTCATTTATTCGCTGCGTGTTACCTTCTCTAAACATTAGTTAAAGTTCTACATCTAATACAGATATATTAGCACAATTCCAAACATTACAATGTTCATTAAAATGCAATTTCTTTGGTGCAAGAGCGTCTTTTTACTTAACATACTAACCTACTCAAATTCTTGTCCAAACACAAATTAATCACAATTGTAACTTAAGACTTCTAATTCTAAACCAACTAATTAAAGCAATTACAATATACTCATCGCATTAAATCAGACAAGCCTTGAACACTCTGCTGCATTGTCATCATATTTTTCGACAACCATCTGATCCGTTACATCGTTTATTCGAATGGTAATGATAGCATAATTGACAGAGGGCAAACTATTGTTCCCATTGTGTTCTATTGATATTAGGGTTTTGTCGCCTTGTAATGGAAGAACTTTTTGTATTGTTTCAGGGATCGTTACTCACCCGTTCCTTGACACCGATGCAACGGACGCAGTAGATTTAGAAAAGGTGGAGCAGTGACATTTGAATTGTATTCTCTTAAGTACTCTTAATATGCCATGTCTGTCACACACATTGTTTTTGGGTACGTAGTGATTTGATTTTCGAGAATCACCTCCAACTCTATTAGTAACACCAACATTATTAGAAACTTCTGCTTTGAGCTCCTTTGAGCCTTAACGAAATTTGCTAGTCGAGGTAAAAAATAAGTTTTATGGCGATATAGGATAACGTTTATTTTACTTAGTAGTATGTACTTAGGTACATATTACAGTTTAGACATAAAAATAAGTTTTTAGTATACCTTACGTTTCATTCTTATGTTTGTTGCATTCTTAAATGCAGAATTTATATTAAGCAGAAAAACCAACTTTTGGTTACTATCAAATATTTATCTAATGAAATTAACAATGACAATTGATTTTATACCACACATAGTTATTTCTAAGAATTAAAAAGAAAAGAAAAATATGTAATTTTATGATTATTGGTACACAATGGACATGGACGGACTTTGTTAAAATAATCTCCTGGTCCCGACGAGCCATTGAAAATAAGACATAAAACTTAACACATTGTAATTGTGTAACGACTCTCGTAATCCTTAGTGTCACAATAATTGATATGTGGCCAGTGCGTCGTGTATGCGGGCTTAACACTAACCCTTGCCCGATCCAGAATCAATTGCTCAAATACCATACGGGTATCAATAACAGGAAAATTAGTTCGTAATTTTTTTTATAATTTTATTTTCTTCCTAATCTTTATAACCATATCTGATTTTGATTTCTATTATAACGTATCTGTAAAAGTTTAAACGGCACTTAATACTCCGAAAAAACATTTGAAACTTTTTTAATTATTTGTGTTAATTATTATTGAAGAATTAGGCTATCAAAGTGGACAAAATTGGAGAGACCATGGCCTACTACAAAGGCCTGAAGGTTAAACTTTTTGTAGTGATTAAATTTGCAGTTCTAGGTCCGATGAAAATTTCACTCCGATCTGAATGCTCTACCGCAGCTTAAGGCATACCGTTAGGTTTGACGGAGCTATTTAAATAAATTCCTTTTATAGGGGTCAATTCTTAAGACGAACGCATTACAAGAATGAGAGTACACGCAAGTCAGCGATAGCTATCGAAGGGACAGGAGAGTGCTGCATAAATAAGGGTAAACGGCCCGTTCAAATCGGTCGCCGGATCCCTTCGATCGATTAATCGGACGAGGCCGACGGATCGGGTGTCGGGAGCATTTATCGCGCCTAATTGCGACCACCGCGCCGAAACCCGGCCCCCGCGAGATGGGTGGTGTGATGGTCACAATGATACCTTTAAAGGCCTCGGATGACCATCACTTACTCTACAGCCGAGAACGTCTCACACTTTTGTCTACACATTGTTATGTAGAAAAACGATGTAGATATTTCTGTTAACATTCAAGTAGTGAATACTGTATTTTTTTAATTACAAACATTTCGAATTATATTTTTTTCTTAATGTATACTTTCCTTGTACATTACTTACTTACCTTAAATTTTACAACTAACGTGACATGACTATATTACATTATTCGCAACTTTTATTACGACAATATTGTTGTGAGTATCAGCGCTAAAAGGTTTCAATTTGCAACCGTGAGTCATAACAATATCTCAAGATAACACAATGTTTATGGTTACCCTACAAGGTATCAGTTTCGTGTGTTGCAAAATTAAGAGTTAATTGTTTATTTTTTGGCAGCTGCGCACGCGCTTAAATCTCTGATAAGATTGTATTTTATGACAATGTAGTTCGGAGGGCGTTCAAAATCTGAACGGAAACGAACCGAGCCGCATCGTATAAGAAAGACATAAATCACATGCCCCTTTAATATGAACACTTTTCGACTTTACTTGCATTGACATATTATTAATCCGTGTGTGCTTAGTCAATTCTAGGAAGGGATTTAGTTTCCTATTATATAAAAATACTCAGATAAGAGATATTTAAAATAAATCGCGAACCGTACATTAAACACACATACGGACCATTTCGATGTGGGTTCGGTTATGAAAAATTTGGCAACATTTACAATCTTGATGTGTGAACATTTCGTGACGGAATTCAAGCTTAATAACCACCGAATATTGCACTTGACAACTGGCCGACGTGCGAGTGAAACGCGATAACACCCACCCTTCAACACATTTCTTCAACGATTTAAAAATGCTCTTAAACACGGCCTTAAAATTTCTAGAACTGTTCTTAATCGTATTGCCAAGTGCGTTCCGAAAAAATATTGTATTTAGTTAGGTAACGTTGACGTAAAATAAAAACGGAGGTACCGTACACGGTGTCCCTTTATGGATCTGAAGTCGTCAACAAAATCTGCATAACAACACTTCTATTTAGCATAAATCCATGAATCGGAATCAAAACAAGACGATCAAGAAAGCTGATTACACGGTGCTCCCACGATCTCATGCCCTGGCGGCTTGTGAAGTACGAAACTTGGCGCGTACGTGTCAAAAGATGTAATTATGAAGAAATCCAATCAGCCGCGGCGCGGACCGGCGCAAGCGACGACGTTGATTGAGCGATAAATTTATTGAAGATAAATCACCTTATCGCGACAAATCGGGAGCTATAAGCCCTATCTTAATTTGAGGGCGGAATTTAAAATGGGCGGCACTAAACCTCAATAGGGACCCCATTCGCGTGAACGCAGAACGCAGCTACGTCACCCGCCAACGGCTTAAGCTCCGTATCGAATACCCTTAATTCCTCTTATTACTGTACAAAAGGAACTTCGTCGATTAATTTCAAAAGTGAATATAAATATCATCCGATAAAGAAAGTCGGCGCCACCGAGTCGCCATAATTCGGGCTATATTTCTGATTCAGGATCTCGCGCGTTACTTGACTGACTTTTGTGTTGTGAAATTGTTCTTAAAATCCCGTATTGTAATAATATTGCGAAATGCCGCATTCCAACTTGTAACTGCACTTTACATACCAACGAAATGATAACACTTGTACCTAGTGAACATAATGCCTTGTTATTTGAAACAATCGTGTTGTTAAAAATAATTGGAGATTTTTGTTACACTGATTCATGATATTTTGAATACATAAGAAATTATTATTTAAGAGTCCCTAATTCTCTACTTAATAAGTAGTTTTTAATTGTTTGAATGATTCATTAAAAATAAAGAATAGACATACTTCTAAACAAGTTTTAAACGAAACAAAACCATACAAATAAATTGTAAGTGGGTTCTATTAACGCAAAAAGGTAAGCGACGTTGCGAGAAAAATATGACACATAGTACAAGAACTTTAAACACACCGCAGGCTTGTGCGATAAATTCAATGTGTGTATACATTTTGATATTTCTTGTTGTCAATGAGGCTGCAGTCAAAAACATCAGACAAGGAGATTTAATGTCACCGGTAAACATGAGAATATTCTTATGAACACGCTACAACAGATGAATCTTGCCACGACTTTTGAAATACAATATCTGCACACAAGCCATGCAAAAATATTATGGCGATGTAGGCGTATTCATGGCGCCTGAAATCATGATATAAATTCTTAAGTCGCGCATGAAAAGGGACCAATATGACTCGAGGCCAAACATAACGTACAATCCGTTGGGTATATTATTACCCACATTCGATTCGCTAGTAACAAAAATAAAAGTGGAAAATTGAATCTCGAAAAATTAATCTAGCGAAGGTTGGTGGTGCACGTTGCATACCACAACAAATCACATCATTTCACATCGTACGGGCCGTTGTTAATGCGGGCCCGAGGCGAGTATAGCACTAAACAGTCTGACTAATTAGACGCACTAGGCAACAAAGGGCCGTCGTATTCTCCGATTCGTGGTTTGTTTGGACGGTTGGATGAATTGTGGACCGTATTCGTTGGAGAATAGGGTGAAGGTGTCGGTACAGGTGTTGGAGCAAGTGCATCCAGTGAGACGTGCGATGGCGGCGCATGATAGGCCGCCCACGCGTAGGCGCCGCGCCGCGAAATTCGTGAGAGACCGTATTCCGGCGCCGGCCACCAAACAACATAATGCGGAGACTTACACGAGTGGAAACATGGCTACGATAATAGCTCACGGTACTCGATGCTTTTTGTTCAGCGTATTCTATTTGCAAATCCTATTTGTAGTGTCCATAAAACAGTAAGACCACTACTTATCGATGTTTCACGAATCCTCTTCAAACTTCGTGAATAATTCGAGAAAAAAATTAATTACATCGTGAGCAAACTTTAAAGACTTTGTCAAGTGATCAAGAAGAAAAAGAAGATTGGCGTTATGGTCCTTCGGATGCAAAAAAATATTACGCAATAGATAAAAAAGTTATAACTCCAAAAGATTTGATAACTGAAACCGCTATTGTCCAAATGTTAATACATCACGAAATATCACAACTTAAATCAGCTATCATAAAATGAATCAAATAGCATTACAAACATTTGGCAACCAGTTAGCGCCTTTACACATAGTAAAATAATATAACAAATTGGCAATTTTTTGATGGCGAAACTCGTATCAATTTATTATCACGACTACAACGAAGACAAAGCTTCTATTCCACTGAATAGAATAAATGGCGCTAAATAGTTAAAGAAGAATTGATTAATTTTATTACAATCTTCATTCATTTCACAGTAAAAAAAATACAATGAGTTAAGACGTCAACAAGTTTTAAATTGTTTTGTTAGTTGCCAGATATCCATTTATATACATTTAAATGTCTAAAAATAAAACTCAATCGTAACCAGAAGCACTATTGCCCAAATTTATCAAGCGACGACAATTTGCGCATTAAACTTTATGTGTTAAATACTATGAAAAGTACTGGTTAAGAATTCTTCTTTATAGAGTGTATTTTGCATCACATTCACGCATCAAAGATTCAACGTTAAGGTGCAGAACGCCTTCTAGTAGGAATATACAGGGGCGAGCCGACACACCTCTCTATTAACGCACTGTCCATCACGACAGCGCATTCTGTGCGAATTTAAAAGCAGTTTATTGAAACTGTATCGTTTATATTACCTAGAGTATTAACAAATAAAAAAAACTTTTTAATTATTTTTTTACAATTCGAACAAAGTCCTCGACTATGAAAATTTTAAAAAACCTAAGTTTTATATTTTTATTAGATACATACTATAATTAGGTACTATCGACGAAGTTCCTTCAGAAGCTTGAAAACCTTAAAACTATTTTTAAGAATGTTCTATATTTTTAATTACCTACTTTACTAAATATCACATATTTTTATCGGTATCGATGAAATTAAGGTAGATATTTGTACCTGATTCTAATAAGTACAACAGTAATTGAACAAAATTCAAGCTACACAGGTAGAGGCAGAGGTTAAACCTCAGATAGTTAACATAACGATCGACGAAAAAGTTATAAATGGGCATTACGAAATAAACACTGTAAATTGTGTAAATTAGTGTCAGGTGCAATGTTAAACGAATAATTTTCAAACTTTCATTCCGAATAAAAATATGGTGAGACCGAATATAATGAAGAAATTAAGATTGTTAACAGATAAAACGCTGAATTATCGCCGATAAATCTCCCGATCAACAAGCCTGGTACGCGTGTAAATTGAATTAAAAGATAAGAATTGAAGCAAAAGCTTTCGCGCGAACGATTAATATGCCCGTTTGACCCGAGTTACATTCGGATCGACGACCCCAGTAATAAAGATAACACCAATACCTCTCATGTGTTTGCTTCAAGTGAAACAGTACATAACATTGTGTACTTACTCGAAGGTTATGTTAATGTGACATGTGACATTTTTAGAGAAACTTTGTTTGTTAAAACTGAAGCAATTTTACTCCTCAATGCTCTTGTACTATAAAAAACCAACGATATTTTTGTAGCATATGTAAATGTTGTGCTCACGAAGAAATGGATGTTGCTCATAGGGCTTATAGTATCTTAACATTCGATGAATACGCAATAGTTCATTAGCCTTATTTTAGGTTATAAAGCAATAACATCTTAATCCAGCCGCATTCGTGGTTTAGTGATGAATATGATTTACGAGGCGATTCCACACAAAACGACCATCATCATTTCCTACCTCACTAAATATGCATGCTCGAACGCAGTAATAAAACGAAAAAGCATTCAATTATACACGAATTCCTTAATTATGTATTCGTTAATTAATTAATTATGTGACGACGATGTTCAATTAACGCGAGGTTAAGAATTAGCTGACAAAGTGATAATTAACATGTATGGAAAAAATCTTGTGTTCGGTTATGTATATGAAGTCGAAATAATACGTACAAATATTTACGACGTAGCTGTTATAACAATTTTGTAGTCTATAAATTATAAAGATAATAAAATATTAGAGAAACTGCCGAATTTGATTATGTACAAAACGGTATATAGCCTTGCTTGAGTCGTAAACCAGGATTAATATACTGAAGATCCGTATAGAATCGACTAATTTTTATAATCATTTAAAGTTAATAAGTTACTTAAAATGTTATGATGTACAAAACAAAAAACAAGGATTTTACTAAACAAATGGCATTAGATTAAACAATATGTTTTATATGTTTTGTTGATAAGATTTTTAATGGTGATGTAAACTGATGTAAACCTAAACGTATAGGTATACATTTAAAAATGGCAAATTACAGCAACGAAAAAACTAATCAAGACAAGATTGTAGCCAAATAATATTAAGTACACAAAAAAAGAAAAACGCAAACACAAGCTACCGAAGACCAATAAGAAGTAGTGCTTTTTATGGACAGCACCAAGCGGAACTTCATATAGTTGTAAATCAAAAGTGAATTCCATCTGAATATCTTAATTTGCATCGCCTTGAGCACGCCAGTGACACTAACGACTCACTAACGAAAACAACAAAATTAAACTATCAATTTCGATGACCGAAAAAAAGAGTCATTAAAAATCATATAACAGTTACTAAATACCTTTATTTAAAAGTTAAAACGTTTATCATGTTTCAAATATACTGTATTACATTTATTATGTTTATGGAGGAAATAGGTACCGCTAACGTTTGGATGGTTTCTCAACGTAACACTCGTAAATCTAAAAATATGTACTGAATCTATATGAACATTTGATAATAATGTTATGGAGACGAACTTTGTACATTATGTATCATTGGAAAAAAATGTCAAGAACAATTTAGGGCCAGGACAAGTAAGGCACGGCGCAAAAAATGTTGTGGAAATTTTAAACAAATCTTGTTGTCGTAATTAGAAAATATAGACTTTGTACCCACGTAACAAATGTGGTTGGAACTATCGGAAACTAGTTTTATATAAATGTAGCAGATCGTAATGAAACTGTTTTTATACCAACTGATACGAAGTTTAATTTATCGACCGGATAAATGCATAAGACCAGAGTACTTGCGTCACAGATTTATACAAGATCATTAATTAGTATTATCGGTAATGAGTGATTACAACATCGTACACAGAAGTTTGGGTTAAACACAACGCGGTCTTACCAGTACAGTTTAAACGGAACATTAATCGATCGGTTGTTTATTAACGTTGGAATGCAATAAAATAATCACACCGTGTTGCCACTTAATCACCGGATGATATCTTATTTAGAGGGAGCTAATGAGGAGCGTAGATCACATTCGGTAATGGTGACAAGCGCGTATTTATCAAACACTTTCGATCCACAACTTATGTGCGACGATTAAGGCATTCGTGTTGACATAATGGCCGGCCAAACTGAGTTAAACGACACCATTTTTCATCGTCCATTCAATATTGTTGCCGAATGTACCGAAACGACAACGGACCACGGGTGGTTTCCGGTATCGCATTCAAGTTCGACCATCTGAATTCATGTATCGAAAGAAAACGAATGGCAACTTCGAGAAGTGTACGTTAGTTTCGGTTGATGTTCCCATCACCGTTCGCTAATTACAAACACAAACATATACAAAGTAACATACACGTGAATAAACTCTCTCATGAATTAAGCAGATCTTCAAATATCCGCAGCAATAATGAGCACAGCGTTATTCATGTGTCGCGATGACGAAACGCGAACAGCGACGAACGGCGGACGAGATCCGTATGGCTGACGACACGACATCAACATGTGGAGATACCTCACGCAAAAAGCTTAGTTCAATCATTTCAGACCCTAATGGTGGAGACACATGAAATACTGGTACTTTGTTTATTTCAAGACCACATTTAGGTTCTAGATGGACATATTTTTCTACTTAGGTTAGCTTACGTTTAGCTTGACCAGATTTCCGTTGTATCTTAAGTTGACGATTTTTCTATTGAATGTAATTAAGTAGTTTAATTTTACGGCTCTTCCTTTCATTCAACCATAACAGCCTTTGCTCTCTACTGCTGGGTGTAAACTTCCCATATTCTTATAATTAATACCGATTCTTACAAACCTTTTTTGAAGACTGCATCAACTCTAAAATTACGAACAAGGTTTTGAAATTAAGTTTGCATTCTATACTTTGTTTATTATTAGGAACTAGAAATATATAGTTCTTGTCAGTTAGTCTTCATAATTTACATTTCAACACCTAACATCAATAAACATCATAGAGACGAATCTACAAACTGCAGCTACTGTATGCATACCCACATTTCAGAAACAATTATGTCGGTATAAACCGTGCAGTGGAAACGATCTCTAATACCTACTTCTCACGCACTTGACCGCGTATCGTGCGTAAGGGACATTATTGGTACAGAGATTCGATCGCATCCACACTCGGCTTACACGCGAATCAGACCACTGCACATTGTATGTTAAATGGTGCGCAATTAAAGGGAACGGCGCTTAATAAACACATTACAGCACGATATTAGGCGCTCGCAACTAACACGAGTGAGAGACACGAACGTGGGAACGAGCGGAGAGAGACACCGAAGAAAGGGCATGATTATAACATAAAACACTAATTGATTTTATGATCCATATATTGACAACAGTAATGGTAAGAAACGAGCGCAACGTATCGATGTGTAGAAACATGTCGAGTTACACGAAATTTTACAACGCGATCCAAATTGCTACTTAAAATATTACATGTCTTAACAATAAAATTATAATTAAGAGTACAAAGAAAGACTAAGACAAAAAAATATTAAGCGTTGTTGCACAATACTTATACGTTTTATGAAAATATCAGTAACAGTAGAGAAGGTAGTTTAGTAAGCTATTAATACGGCGCGCTTGCAGACAAATTCAATTGACAACAGCCTCCGTCGGAGCTCCGGGGTGTCCTACGTTAGCTAGCTATTTACGCAGATATTGGAGATAAAATTGAGCGGCATGATTGCATCGCATGGCCCTCAAAGGATGCGATCGGATCTTTATGATTCGATTTTATTCTTGTCATCGACACTGCTATTTTGTTAATAGAGCAATTTC